>CM059273.1:2558685-2563685 GCA_030347295.1 Setipinna tenuifilis | reverse complement strand
CAAACCATGTTGAAATTCCCAGCGGAGCCGCTGCTGTGCATTGCTGTGCATTCACTCCTGTGTGCCACCATCCCATCTTGTTATAGATTGCAGGCTTTACGCTTCTTGTTGCTGTTGCAGTTTGTTGTTTAAAACTGTGCCCGGCCTCTCAGGGAGCGTTTGTACTTATGACAGCACACCGTCAGACTTTTTCAGAGGATTTTTTTTTGCCTGCCGTGTGTTCACAAACAATCCAATTAGCACACTCTCACTGTGGAGTGGAAGAAAAACAGCCCCTGGTGCCCCCCCTGCAATCCATTATTTAAAACAGATACATGTGGAAGTGTGCACCTGGGAAAAGCATGGATCCCCCGGCCGAGACGAGGCACTTGTGGGAATATGGTATATCCCTGATCTGGAATATGTGCACGCACATGCACAAACACACACACACACACAGACATACGAAGTCATTATAGTCACACACACACACAGACACACACACACACACACACACACACACACACACACACACACACACACACACACATATAAAAACATTATAGACGGTGAGATGAGGAGCCTCCACTCTATAGGTGGTCTGGCCACATTTCCATATTAGAGAGTATTAGTCAAACAGCTCTAGCTGATGTCTAAAACAGCCTAGCACATGTATAGCGCCTAGCTCATGTTTATAGCATCCCAGTTAATGTATATAGCGCCTAACTGATGTATATAGCAGAGCTAGCTTATGTCTGTAACAGCGCTAGCTCATGTTTATAGCAGCCTAGCCCATGTATAACAGCCTAGCTGATGTCTATAGCAGCTTAGCTCATGTTTATAAGAGCCTAGGTCATGTCTCATGTAGACAGTAGTGGACTAGCTCATGTCTAGCAGCTTGGCTCATGTCTCATGTCTATGGCAACCTAGCTCATGTCTATAGCGCTTGCTAAGGCCGAGGCCACGTGCGGGAGAAGGGGAAGAGGAGAATCGGATCCATCTTCACTCTTCCCTCTCGCTGACAGCTTCTTGTTCCACGGGGGCTTTTACTTCCCTTTTCCCATGTGCCCCTTTGTCTTTTTCTTGGTTCCCTTTCTCATTCCTCTTCCCCTCCTCCTCCTCCTCCTCCTCCTCCTTCTGGGTAGAATCCCACGTGGATAGGGTTCAAGCAATTTGGCTTTGCTGTCAGAAGTGTTGAGTTTCTCCGTTTGAGTGACGTCAGTCAGGCTGTGAACGTGCTGCTGGTTTCCCCCTCATTAAGCCAATTAATTTCTGCCACTCAGAAAGAGAGAAAGAGAGAGAGAACGAGAGCAAGAGAAAGAGAAGGAGAGCAAGAGGGAGTAAGAAAGAGAGAAAAAAGCAGAGCTCGAAGGTTTTGCACAGAGCTCAGTTGAAAAGCTGTCCCTCGGTTATAGTGACACATCAAGGCGTTTAATGTTGTCTCCAGAGGTGAGGCGCCGTGTGAAATGCAAGTTTGTTCAGCGAGCCGTGTGATGGATTATGTTTTGAAGTGTTTTCATAAGATGGTATAGAAGGACACTACGAGGCTAGGTATCACCCACTGCCGTCTTTTTTCCCCTCTCTCTCACTCTCACAGGAGAAATTTATTTATTTATTTATTTATTTATTTATTTATTTTTATTTTTTAACCTTGGCCTTGCTGTCCTCAATCAACCTCATCGACCACCAGGTGGTCTGCTTCAGATAGCACCCCAAAAAAACTACCCCCCAAAAATTCAACATGTATTTTTCCCTATTCCATTTATGTTAGGGTGGCCATCGGACGACTGAAAAAAGGCAAATATGTGGTTTGTAAACCTTAAAAGAAATTTCCTTCCTTATCTCACAGTCACTTTGCGATACCATGGACCTCACAGTGCTTTTGAGTCTGGGCATTGACTGACCTACTGTATACCCTGGTATTTGAGCGTTCCAGTCCATATTTTATCTCGTGAAGCCTGCCTGGCCCCCAAGATGAGTTGGTGCAGTTTCATTTGCGGGAGAGATCCACACAGTGTGATCTACAGTGTGGATTTTATCTGGCTAAAACCCTAACGTAAGCACAGAGGCAACTTCATTGTGCCCGAGCTCATCATTCTGAATGCATATGCAATATGCTGATGTCAGTGGGGATGTTTTTGCTGTCTTCCACAGCGACCATGTTCTAAGTAGCGTTGCCATTGAGCTGACAAACTGTTGGAAAATATATACTGTAGTGTCACAAGGATAATTAATGTTCACTGCATGGTTAGTAAGAGCAATTCAGAGCCGAACATTTTCAGCGAAATACGCTGGATTTTATGACAGCAAAGCCCACGGCAAAGGATTAATGTGACACACAAGTGTTTCTTCTTTTAAAATAATATACTGATGCATCTGGAGCAGATTAGACTTGCTTTACATAGCATTACTTTATGGAGAAGGATTTGTTAGATACAATGCTAGACTTTTTGGTAGGTTTCCCCCTTTGCAACTGGTCAATTTCTCATTACAATCGGACTAGATGGAGGCTGGTGGCCTTGCCCATTTTGGCAGAAAATTGCAATCTGCAGCAGAGCAGATTACATCTATGAATGAGAAAATACTTTCCCCTCTCACTGCACAAGCACTCTGGTGTGTGGGTGTGTGTGTGTGTGTGTGTATGTGTGTGTGCGTGCGCACATGTGTGTGCATGTTTCCCTGGGTGTGCATGCCTGAATGTGTGTGTGTGTGTGTGTATGTGCGTGCACATGTGTGTGTGTGTTTGCCTGGGTGTGCGTGCCTGAATGTGTGTGTGTGTGTGCGCGCGCGTGTGTTTTTGTGTGTGTGTGTGTATATGTGAGTGCTCATATGTATACGTGTGTATGTGTATGCATTTGTGCCTCCGCGTGTGTGTTTGTGTGTGACCACCTATTCATGTGCATAATCTTCCATGGCAGTCGTTTTATGAAGTAGTCAAAATCTCATACCGAAAACCTTAATTACATCTATTATTGAAAATCTAGTTCTGGCTATACCCTCGCCTCCCCAGCCTCTCTCTCTTGCTCTCTATGGCTGCCTTCCCTTTCTGCCCCTGTCGATGGGGCATGCAAGGGCCACAGCACACAGCGCCTCCAGTCCTTAGAAAAACCTGCTGACCTTTGCATCATTCACATCAGTCTTTTCTCCTGTAGTGATCCTCAGCTTTGATAACACACACACACACACACACACACACACACACACACACACACACACACACAAACAGACTGTCCCTCTCTTTCTCGCTCTCTCTCTCTGTCTCTCTGCCTCTCTCTCTCCATCCACCACAGCGAGTGAGATAGATACATTCAGATAGAGAAACAGACAGACACAATCACAAACACACACACACACACACAATCACACGCACACACACGCACACACGCACGCACACACACACACACACACACACACACACACAGACACAAAATGGCCCACCCCCTTGCCCTTCAGACTCCAATTTAATTACAGGGTGGGGTAACGGAGGGGCACCATTGAATTTCAGGCGGGTAAATCTAAATGGAAGCGGAAAGGCAGCGCTGGTCGTGGAGAAGGCTTCTTCTCTTGCCTATATCACAAGCGACAGATAAAGCTCGCCCAACGCTCCTCATTTCGCTCCAGCACAGCCCAGGCAATTTCCTCTCCCAGCTGCTCCTATTGGCCGTTCCCTTGTGGCCACTGTACCGTGCCACCCCCTCCTCTCCCTGCCCCCCCCACTTCAAACGACCCTCCATCCCCCACGAGGCCACTCACAACACAGGAGTCCTACAAGTTTCCACACAACACAACTGCCCCCCCCCCACCACCAGCGCCAACACAAAGTAGGATACAAGGAAACAGTGCTGCAATTGGTAAACAGTGTGCAATGTATAAATAGGATTTTGTGCGTGTGTGTGTGTGTGTGCGTGTATGTGTGTGTGTGTTTCTTTGTTTGCCTTGATTTTGTTGTTGATCTTGTACACATCACGCACTAAGCCTAAGCCCTGTGCCCTCGTGTGTGTGTGTGTGTGTGTGTGTGTGTGTGTGTGCCCTCTGTTGTGCCACCACAACGCAGATTTTTATCAGCGCGGTATTCACTGACCCTGAACATCAGACTCCGCTCGCTTCAGAACTCATTTTCATCACAGCCCCTGGAACATGAATATTGCATTCTGGGCTTTTTTTCCCCTTTCTTTCTTTTTCGTGTCCCCCCCCAAAAGGGATTTTGCATATGACTCATTTACATTAGTTTTGGCATAGCATTACTACTCGCACACTACAATTACCCAGAGATCTCTGTGAGCGTGCTCACGTATTAGAAATATTGATTAGGGAAGAACATGACACCTTGCATTTTGGGTACTACTCTTTTACATTAGCCTTAGCTTTGGCAGAGCATTAGTATTCAAATACTGCAATTACCCAAAAACCTTCTTTTGAAAATGATCACTTACTGGCGATATTGATTAGGCAAAATACAGCAGCGACACCTTGCTTTTACTCAGGCATGATGACCTTGGTGATCTTTTGGCAGCACCTGTGACATGACCTCTCGCTAACGCTTCACTAGCAAGGTCATTAAACATCGCCCACCACCACACCACCCACAACCCAAGCCCACTGCATCCCTCCCTGGTGTGTGGGCCCTTGAGACCTGAGATTGAATGAGGGTGGGGGGGTGAGTGTGTGTGTGTGTGGGGGGGGTGATTGGGGAAGAACGAAATAGGAGGGGGGGGGGGCGTTGGTTGGAGAGGAACGAAATAGGAGGGGTGGGCGGTTGGGGAGGAACGAAATAGGGAGGGGCGGTGCAAACGCAGGCTCTATGAGCGGGGTGGAATTATGGGATGCCCAGGGAGGGGAAGAAGATGGAGTGTTAGCTTATCGTCCATCTCTCTTCATGACTTATCAGGTATGCGGCCCGCGACCATGATGGATGAATAATGAACTGGAATCAGCCCCCTCATTTATATATCCACGGGTAGCTAAGAGGAAATCAAATGATAAAACGCAGTTTGTTTGTGTAGCAGATTAGATAAGTGAAA
>CM059273.1:2543685-2556185 GCA_030347295.1 Setipinna tenuifilis | reverse complement strand
GCCATTAATTTACCCCTTGGTGTGCTCGTCCCATCAGATTTACATTTAGAGCTGATTTACTCGTCCTCTCCCCACCTCTCTTCCTGCAGCACTAATCTGGTGACCTCCTGCTCCTGGGGTTTCCGCTAACACTGCATTAATAATTTTTTTTGACACAGAGGGATTTTAATCAGGGGGGGCCTTGATAGTAGATAGTTGCACCCCCCGCAGTCCCACTCAGAATTACATCTGCGTGCCATCTGCTTAACCACCTGAGCACTGGTACGCTTACGCTACGGCACGGCTGTGAGACAGAGAGAGAGTGGATACTTCCGCCCTGCGGGGGAAGAAAACTCCCCCCAACCCCCCACCCCCCCGTACCAGACATCGTGAGCCTGGCGGGATGGGAAAAACACACACAGGTCCAAACGTTTTTTTTCATATTGTTTTTGGCTTCTTGCCGTTATTGATGGGACAGGATGGTAAGTACGTGTGAGACAAAGATGGAGTGAGACCAGGAAATGATCACAGGCTGGATTTGAACCCTGGGTCCTCATGGGCACTTGCCCCACTGACTTTTAAAAAGTTCTATAAGTATGGTTCCCATGGTAGCGCCAGCGTAGAGTTCTTCTTCCTCTCCTGGGGGATTCTAGTCCACCCATTAAAAATCCATAAAGGAAAGAATTAGGCTTATCTTCTATCCATTACACTCAGAAGAAACAGCCCAACATTAATATATGTAAATTTACACATGTGGTGTGCTCTGCCTCACACTTGCCATATTGGTACCCTTTTAATACCACACTGAGGAATGTGAATTATACTGCTCGCATGATGTAGTCATACAGTATGTGTTAATGTACCGTGTTCTAATCCACATTATACTCACATAAGAACATTCAGTAACACTTTATTTATTTGAAGGTGTCTTCATATGGGTGACAGGAGCCCTTTATATACATGACATGACACATGTCACGAACAATAATGACATGTCATTCGTACTTAGGACTGTTAAGTGTGATTCCTTTTTTGCAATGTCTGCAACATACCATTACAAAAAACAAATGACACTTAATGACAGCAGTCACATCATCATGTCAGTCTTATTTAGTAGTGTACTTACTGTATGACTTCACCCGTGCTGTCTCCTGCTATTTTCTCCATCACAATTCGCCTTCTCTTTCTCCCCCTAAAAGCATAAAAGATTTAAAATAAAACACAGATAAAATAAGCGTAATGATAAAATAATACAGTATGGTAAATTATGGAAAGTAATGCATAAAAGGCTGAAACTAATATTTATTTATATATATTAGATATATTTAGATGAATATAAAATAAAGACAAGACATGTAAGGCATATGACCCTATTCTCATACATTTAAAAGCGTTATATGTGAGTTTTACTATCTGGATTTTTACATTTTTGCTAATATTCCATATGGCACTGTCTTCAGACTCATTTTGGCCAGCTGCTAATGCTCTACACATCTGTCTGAACACTGACTCTGCTATACTAGAATTATCCTTTGATTGTACTAAATGTAAACATTTGCTTGTGAAAAATTAATTAATATTAATGAATAACAATTATTATTATAATTCATATTTGTAAACATTTTTAAACTTAATCAAGTTTGAAAGATGTGTCCCTTTTTTATCTAGGTCGATTAGCGTAACGTTCACCTTTGCTGTTGCAAGTCAGCTGATATCAATGTCATGGTGATATTTCCATCGTCCTTTTCTCCTTATCACAGACCCATAAAAGGCCTCTTATTATGATTATGCCTATATCTCCCTAGCTCCTCTCTCTTGGCAGAGACACAGATAAAGCTTGGTGAGGGTGAGAGGGTTGCAACCTACATGTGGTATAAAAACACATTTTCATTTATATTGCTCAGATTGTAGTGTTACCTCCTGCAACTATCTGCTCTGCAAGCAACGTGTTTATTAAACAAACTTTCATTTTCAATTAATTTAAAATAACCTGACGAAGATCTCAGGACTGAAATGTTGTGAGTATAATAAGCAAGTTGTGTGCAGGATGTACAGTATAGTGTGTGGGAGTTCATACTACAATCTGAGCTACTGTCATATCTGTTCATAAAGAGGTGGGCAAGTTTTAATCTCTTATATTCATATTTATATTACTGAAGAATATCTTGGCCACCATCAGTGTCTCTATCACTTATATTCATATTACCACCACCAGTATCTCTATATTGAGTCTATGTGTCTCTATCAACACCAGTTGATGATTATGGTATATTACCCAGTTGGGAGCACTTATCGTTGTTTAAAAGGTCCATGTGTGGCTGCGTGTTATCTTGCCTTTGCATGTTTTAAACGCAGCCTTTCATACTTTACTGCAATGAACACTGTGATAAAAATACAGTATGAGGATCTGTATCTGTGGATCTTTCTGTTTAATGAAGGCAAAAAAGGGGCTAATTTTCATTGCTATTAATTCCAAGCGTTGGAAATACATACATCAGCTCAGCCGGGCTAAGAATGGCTGACTTTGAAACTTCTGTGAGCCGCTCAGAAAGGGCTTGGTGTGTGTGAAGTCGAGATTAGAGTGCTTTAGGGAGGACTACTGTTTATAAGTTCAAAGAGGCCGTATCACAGGCTGTATCTGTGGCGCATTAAAAATGTTAAAAATACCAACTGCGCCTCATTATCAAGGCACATCTCCATGTTGGCTCAGACGCCACAAAGAGATTTGTTCAGTTCCATGGGAGGGTTTAAAGCTTCTCGCAGCGAGTGGTCTGCCTCTGTTATCTGTGTAGATCATCACAATCTGCTTTCATCTGACACGCAGTGCTCAAAGGACATGGCCCGTCACCTTTATTTGGGTGGCAGCGAAGCCTCTGAATCACCAGCCTCATCAACACACACACACACAACTCTCAAAGGAGACTTTTTCCAGTCAGTCAGACTGGAACTGTTTGGCAGTTAACCAGAAAAGCAACAATCACTGACAAACCTGGTGTTTAATAATCTGTTTAATTTCAGTGCTTCTGTTATACTTCCCCTTTGTCTTTCCATCGTACGACAGCGCTGTGTCTAACTTCTCGACTCAACGCTGCCGCTTGGTTTTCCATGAGTGTCGCCGCTTGTTTTATCGCCCAGTGGCAGGGGCAGGGCAGGAGGGGTGGTGAGGGAGGAGGGAGGAGGGCGAGGAGGGCTTTTTCTGTGAGTGAATGGCTCTGCTCTGCTCTGCGCTGCCTTGATGCCTCCTTGGCAGAGTCCCCGACAGAGCAGCTCTTCTCCCTTCTCTTCTCCCTTTCTCAGGCGATGACACTGCCCCTATTGAGTGCTGAAAGGGCTCCTTCACCTCGCGCTGGACACGGAGGCCTACTCCTCCTGGAGGCCTGTGGGAACGAGGGGTGGGGGGGTGATGCTCGCTGTCTCCGAGGGTGGGGGGCAGAGTCAGGGGCAGAGTCGGCGCCCCACTGCGGTCCCCAGAGAGGGACAGACAGACAGGTACAGGAGCACGGCTCACCTAGCCGTGACAGGTTCACCACGAGCATCCTCAGCTTGAGGGAGGTGGGGTTGGGGGCAATGTGGAGTCCAACATTCTGAGGGGAGTGGTGGGGGTGGTGGTGGTGGTGGTGGGGGTGTTGGGATGGAATGGTCGATGGGGGGTGTTTTCTCCTCCAACTTCCTCGAGGGTGGGGCGGGTGGGAAGCAGAGATTAGGGTGGGGTTGGGGGGGAGGGGGGGGGGGGGTGTAGTCTACTCCAGCACTAGAGGGTGAAGCACATGACCATGAAGGATAAACTCTGAGTAGAGAGTCTGTGTCTGTGTGAGTAGAGAGTCTGTGTCTGTCTGTGTAGAAACAAGACAGGAGGAGCTCCCAGAGTGTAGCCACGTGTGAAGCCCATGCTAATCCGCCATTAGCAGCTAATTAAGAGTTATGATGAGAGCTCCGGAAGCTTCTCCCAAAAACTATGATGAGTGGGTGGGACGCCTGGTGTGGTGTCAGAAACTGTGTGTGTGTGTGTGTGTGTGGGGGGCTGCCAAGTCACTCTCCCAGGGAGGAGTGTGTGTGGCGAGAGCAGTTAATGACAACTGATTCACGGTGTGATGTGTAATTCGGCAGACACAAACAGATAAACAAACAATTACCAAACAACAAACAAACAAACAACGTTACCAAAACAAGTAAATATAATGAACTACAGTGACAAGATGGCAGCCGTCTTCATATACACGCCCACTGTATCGGGGAGGAAGACAGCCAGAGGGGGCATAAATCGACTCTGGGCTTTTAGGGAGCGTTTGTGTGCCGTGTGCTGTGGTTATGGATTCATTTAGTTGTGTATTGAGGCAATATTTTTCCTTTCAATGAGTCCATTTTAGCAGATGGACTATTTCACTCTTTTCTATTTCAATTCCCATAATTCATTTTCACCTTTTTCAGCTGACTTTCATCCTTTATATTAAAACACTGGCAGTGAAAGTTTAGGGAGAAACTAAAGGAACAAAAATTCAAACACTTACCGAGAACTGTTGGCTGAAAAAAAAACAAAACAGAAGTACATGAAACATGAAAACAGAAAAACAGTATGATCACCAAGACAAGAGAACCATGTTTTCATTAAGCTGTGATTATATTTCAATCATGCAAATGACTCACTTCTAGTAGTTAAGGAGTTGTTGGTGTGTGTAATTGAAAACGGGAATATTGTCTCGCATCAAAATCTCGGCGAATGCATTCACTGGCGCCTAATCAGGGCGGCCCCGTACAGGCAGCCTGGGCCCCAATCGCAGCTCAATCTTTGCAGAATTGAATCGTTTTATCTTAATTAACTGTGCAGAATCCATCCAGGTTTTTTGAGCATGCCAATTTTGGCTACTGCGCCTCGCCAAGCAAAATACAAACCCCACCCCACCTCACAACCACAACCCCCACCCCTCACACACACATACACACACAACCCCCCCCCCCCTAGTATTCAGCCCTGCCCCCCCCCATCTCCACCTGCTTAATAAACACATCTTGGCTCCCCATGATATCGACTCACAAGCGCTGATCGACTGATGGAAGATGGCGCTTCCAATGTATACTTTACAAAAAACAAAAAGCCGAATAGATTACACAGCCCAGCCGGCCAGGCAGGCAGGGGGCACGTGGAGCCATTAGGCCCTTATTGCACAGCACACAATACAATACAGGGACGCAGGACACCACTACCACCTCTAATCGACGCAGGACACCACTACTACCTCTAATCGACGCAGGACACCACTACTACCTCTAATCGACGCAGTACACCACTACTACCTCTAATCGACGCAGGACACCACTACCTCTAATCGCTCCACTCTGTCTGGGGGAGGAAGATCCCGACCTGGTCTGTGTTACTCGAACCATATGGTCGCCTACAGGGAGAGGCCATTGGAGCAGATGCCCAGTTAAATAATTCCATTGCTGTTCAACCAATTGTTAGCAGAATAATGTGATCCGCTGGTGGGCCGTGTACTGGTAATGGCCCAGCATTGCTGTTTGACCAGCCTGGTGTGAAATGCACATCTATCTTCGTTAGGACATTATAGTAATTTAAATGAATTGGACAACTGTGAGAAATTCACTGGGAATTGGTCCTGCAGTTCAAAGACCAGTGTGTTAACCATTAAGCTAACTGAGCTGTGATAACAAGGCAATTCTCTTAAACAAGCAACATTAGATTGAATTTACTTTACATGCTAATGTATATAGTAATTTTGTGGTCAATGAGAAACGTTCTTTACCATCCAGTTCGACTTGTGTGTTGAATGATGATTCCCCATTTCTTATAAGTTGGAGGCACATGGTCAAATCGTTGCTATTAGCATATATTGTCCGCCTAAAATCTATATAAAGGAAGGTATTATGCCACGTGCAAACATGCTGGCACATTTCCCAGAGCTGGGGAGAAGATCTAGGCGTGGTTTGTGAGGCCTTCAGAAGCTGAAACTGAATGTAATGCAGTGCTGGTCAACAGATCAATGAACCAGTCATTTTTTAAACCCTCAAATTCCATACTCATGCAATAATCTGACCATTATAATTACTTTAAAATTCACTTTTAAATGTGTTCACATGCTTATTATGTTCTTTGTATGTTAATTAAGCTTAAAGCGTAGTAGGAGTTAAACAATTTCAAATTAAGCTTAAAACGTGTTTTTTGAAGTTAAACAATTTTTGGGCAATAAAATCAAGATGATTTTTGTTTTGTTGCTGTTATCTTAGCAAGAATGTGCTTCCTAACGTCTTCTAACTCTGGCCTATAGGAGCACCATTAAGGAAGCATTAGTGGATCTCAGAAATCAATGAGCACTAACAAATTAGGAACAGGCTATGGATATGAACAAACACAAGAGGATTTTTATCATAAATCGCTTTCTGCAAACAACCTACACACTTGCACACTTACGCCAACATGTTGTGAGCATCGAGCTAAGATGAGAGCTCTTTGTTTTACAGGCTCAGGGTCAATAGCCTGTTTCATATCTACGGGGTCTGAACATGCTGTTTAGTTTAGTGTGTTAAACAACTACAGTCTTATACTTTCAGTTCCCACAACCCCCTTAAGAAAATAATTTCATTTCCAAAGAGACATTTAATCCTTTGCCTCCACTTATGTGTAGGTACACTTTGACATTTTCGGTTACAGTGGCATGTAAAACCTTGATGGTCTGTCACTGCGAGTAGTGAGGTGAGCTAAAGATTAACATTATGCCTTTTGGAGATCAATTTGAGATTTGACTTTTCCACATTTTAAGCAAGATGGGCGTGTTATTTTATTTCCAGTAGTCCTGTGGAGTGGTGCATTACTGTTCTGCACCAGAGAGAGAGAGAGAGAGACACCTCTGCGAGTGTGACCTTGATGGCAGAGTAATCAGATAGATGTCTGTCATCCTCGTCACACAATACAGCATCAGGCATTTGCAAATAACGAAAACGAAAAAAAAAAAAAAAAACCCATCTCAACATGGCTGATGCATTTTGTAAACAGGTCCTATGGGGTGGTAAAGTACAAAAAAAAACTTTTTGAACAAGGTCAACAAAGGTGTATCTATGAATAGAAGTGTGTGATGTAGTGAAAAGACTACCTCTCCAAATGTTTAACACAAAGCTGGATCGTTCATGCGTTTGCCCTGTGCCGTGGGGAACATCTCGCTCGTCAGAGGCCAGAATAGATTCCATTTCAAATAACAACACTCTGGAAGCAAACGTTACACTACCTGTAAAAAAGAAAATAATAGTGAAGACAGAGAGAGAATAGCCGCTACACAAAGATAATGATCCCAAACAAACAGACTCCACAATAGACCACCTCAGGAGGCGCAAGCTAAAAATATTACCCTGACCCTCACAGAGGCTTGACCCAGACATCATCGAAACACCGTCTGTGGATACGCCTCAAAAGAACAGCACATGTAACGTGGCCAAAACAATCTCTCACAACTAGAAGCCTTTTGCGAGGGAGGTTGGGCAGAAATCTCTTAAACAAAAGTGGAGGATTTGTAGCTGGTCTTGGAAACCAGCTGTCGTGCTTGCCAGAGAAGTGGTACTCCAGTACACACTGTCAGGTGCTCACACTCTTACTTTGTTTGTTGGTTTGTTTCATTATGCAAATCATGTTTTCTGTTATTTGCATAACAACCTTGCAACAATTAAAAAAATCTTGCTCACAGTACAGATAAATCAACCCTTGATGCATGAAGCATTTATCCAAATCAGCTGTGTGTTGAATGCTGAATCCTATCACCCTGTTACGATAATACATCTAATGAAGATTTAATGGATTTTTTGGATTATTAATCCAAAAATGTGTTCCTTTTTTAAGTTTTGCACTTTTCACAGTAACAGAAACCTGGACTCGAGATTCCCAGATCTTTCCTGAGCCACCTCATGTGCAATGTGGATTGTTTTGTATCGGCTAATTGTCTCTGTGTTTGCTGATCTTGGCAATTAGTGACGCTTGCATCGGTGTGGAGGTGTGTGTCGGTAGCGGGGGAGGGGGGGGGTGGTATTGTTGGCAGCGGTGTGGAGGTGGTGTTGGTGGGGGGGGGGGGCGGTGGAGGTGGTGTTGGTGGTGGGGGGGTGGAGGTGGTGTTGGTGTGGAGGTGGTGTTGGTAGAGGGGGTGGCGTGGTTGTGGTGTTGGTAGGGGGATGTTTGTGGGGGTGGTGTGGTGTGGAGGTGGTGTTGGTAGAGGGGATGGTGTGGAGGTGTGTATTGGTATGAGAATGATGAAAGGTGGCTGTAAAAAGCACAGTCTTGCAGACGCTTGCCTTGCCTTGCCTTGGCATGTCACTGCTTCGCACCGAACATCCGCATCCTTCTCACCAAAACTCTCCCCAAGCCCCGACGCCCGCCTCATGTTCACCACATAATGAGGGGCAATTACACGAAGAATAATCGCTCGCTGGCGAATCATTCGCCGACTGCTTTGACACATCATTTGCACCTAGGTTCACCCCCAATTTCGTCTAATTGCTGTTTTGCCTGGTTATTTACATATTTACCGCAAAACTGTAAATCACGCTTAGATATGCTGCATGAGAACACCACACAGAGGTTGCGTAATCTTTTATCGTCAATCTGTGGCAATATTAGAGCGCTCTTTTCGTCAATCTGTGGCAGTATTAGAGCGCTCTTGTGGTCGTTGAGCGTATGGATGTGTTATAAAGTCGTGCGGTAAAGGGCCATTAGGAATGGGAGAGGGGGGGGGGGGGGGGGGGAGGGGGGGGGGGCGCAGGTGCGGCGTATTGCAGTCGTGCTCTCCTCTTCTGCCCGACTCGTCCCTGCCGGCTGCCTGCTATCGATGGCACAGAGGAGAGGCGCGCTAACACCCATTCAGCCTCCACTCAAGCAGCATAGATTCACACATACACACACACACGCACACACACACACACACACACACACACACACACACACACACACACACACACAGCCTACACACACTCAAGCAGGATAGATTCAGCTGAGGCACTAGAGGGCTTCCATCACACTCTGCCTCTCCATTTTGTGCGCCTCTCTCCTGGTGTGCTCCTGTGTGTGTGTGTGTGTGTGTGTGTGTGTGTGTGTGTACGTGTGTGTATGTGTGTGTGTGTGTGTGTGTGTGTGTGTGTGTGAATAAGTGACCCTCCAGTACCCTTTTCTCTTTGTTGTGCTCCTCTGTGTGTCAGTATACAGTATGTGCACATTTTTAAGACTGTGTGTATGTACACTGTGTGTTTATTCACTGCACATGTGTCTGCATGTGTGTATGTGGTGTGTATGCATACTTGTGCACATATGCACATACACATGTGTGTGCTGTTTGTGTGTGTGTTTCAGAGAGAGAGAGAGAGAGAGAGAGAGTGTGAGATAAAGAGAGAGAAAGAGAAAGAAAGAGAGAGAAGAAGAAGGAATACAGCATGCACTTCTTGTATGCAGTTCAGGTTTTCTCCTGCAGCTTCAAAGCAGGGCTGCAGCTCTCTGCCCTAGCAGTCACTGATCATCTGATTGTCAACACGGGCTTACTAAAGGAGACATCCCCTTCATGCCTCCTCTCCCAAAGCCAACGCTCCTGCCTCCTGCCTCCTGTCTCCTGCCTCCTGCCTCCTGCCTCCTCTAACAGCCCTCTTCCTCTCGCTCTCCCCACTCCCCACTCCCTGCTGCTTAGAGCTTTGACTGACGAACGAGCGACAGCTTTCCTGGATCTTCTCCTGGAGTCCGTTCTGCCGTTTGAGCGAAAGGCAAACGGCGCGGCGTCTTCAGCTAGCACGACAGGTGGCGCTGACAAATGGCCCATTCTCTCAGGCCGGCCAGTACCGTCCCCCTTTGGCACCCGCGGAGGACCGACCCAAGCTGACCGACCACTTTAGCAGCACCAGTCTGCACTAACGAGGGCCATTCGCCATTCTCTGGCACCTGTCTTGGGCTCCTCACCAGGGGGGGGGAGAAGGCTGGCAAAGATGGCCCACAGACAGTTCGGGTGACTGGACACAAAGAGAGGACTGAGCCCCATACTAGGAGGCCCTGCACTGGGGTTATCTGGGATCAGACAAAAAAACAAGTAGAGCTGGCAGAGAGAATTTGTGAGACTGGGTTGACCTGAAGGGTATGGGAAAGTGGTTGGTGGGGTGGGGGTGATGGGTAATGGGCTCTGGGTCTTGTAACCTAAGATGTTCTACAGAAGGTCTGGGCAGAAAGGTGATAAAGACAGATGCAGTCAGTTAAAAACCATAGGGTTGTTTTGGGGAGGAGGGGGACCATAGGGTTGTTTTGGGGAGGAGGGGGACCATAGGGTTGTTTTGGGGAGGAGGGGGACCATAGGGTTGTTTTGGGGAGGGGGGGGACCATAGGGTTGTTTTGGGGAGGGGGGGGGACCATAGGGTTGTTTTGGGGAGGAGGGGGACCATAGGGTTGTTTTGGGGAGGAGGGGGACCATAGGGTTGTTTTGGGGAGGAGGGGGACCATAGGGTTGTTTTGGGGAGGAGGGGGACCATAGGGTTGTTTTGGGGAGGAGGGGGCCCCAATAATTGGATCTTTTCAGGGGCCCAGCCATCTCTCTGTTCAGGTCTACAGGTGCTGCCCTCTTCACTGTCAGTGAGACGGGACAGGACAGATGAGTGTGTGTGTGTGTGTGTGTGTGTGTGTGTGTGTGTGTGTGTGTGTAGTAAGCTCTGTGCTGGGGTTAATCTGGGGATTAGAAAAGAACAGGTAGAGGTGGTGAAGGTTAAAGGGGGAAACACCTGTAGAACCAGAGAGGGACCTTAAGGTTAGGGGAGGTGGGGAGTGTTGGGTGAAGGCCACTGAAATAGTGTGTGTATTCTACCCTACGAAAGCAAACTCACCACACCACCACTATACCACAACTCAGCAGACTGTGAAACTGAAAAAAATGACTTTAAACATCTTCTGCCAGCATGTGTTTTCAGTGTTACAGCAAAGACAACCTCTCAACAAAATTGACTATTTGGCCACATGATAAAGCTGATGTTTATTGAAGTTACTGTCTTTTGCCTTTGCACAGCAGTTTTATTCTAAGATGTTCTACAGAAGGTTTGGGTGACAGGACACGACAGATGACCAAGCCCCACAGTACTGAGCCATGCACTGGTGCTGATCTGAGATCAGAGGAACAGGTGGAGATGGGAGATGGGAGGTGGAGGTGGGAGAGGGGGAAGAGGTGGGAGAGGGGGAAGAGGTGGAGGTGGGAGGAGAGGGGGAAGAGGAAGCCGGAGAAGGACCTGAGGGGATGGCTAGGAGGTGGAAGGACTTATGGGTAATGGCCCCTTAAACACTGGGTGTCATAATCTGAGATGGCCTACAGAAGGGTCTGGGTGGCAGGACACTGCGGATGGCTCTGGCCTGCCAGTTCAGGCTGATGTACGACCAGAATAAACAGGTGGAGGTGGGACAGGGCACAGAGAGAGTCACCCAGGGACACAGCCAGAAATCATAAAATAGGTGGGCCCAAAATAAAAAAATCAGGTGGGCCTAGCCAAAAACACATAAGTTACTATTATTACCTCCACCAGGGAGGTTATGTTTATGTTTTTGCTGTTTGTTTATTTGTTACCAAAACAACTCAAAAAGTCATGAACGTACTGTTCTGAAATTTTGACAGTATATCAGTATTGTCACTTGCTCGAGTTCTTTCTGTTTTGGTCAAAATTGGTTCATGGATTACCTCACAAAAACCATCAGAAATCCCTTTGACAAAATGTAAAAAAAAAAGTAGGGGAGGGAGAGTGCTGCACTCTCCAACTGCTTTTCAAGTTACTTAAACAGTCAATCAAACAAAAAGAGCGTTCTGATTGGGTGGGCCTGATTGACAAGTGGGTGGGCACAGGCCCAGCCCAGCCCACCCGTGGCTACACCTATGGAGCAGGTTGATCAATGATCAAAGCAGCGACTCTCATAATCTAATCCAGCGTGTAGATCGTGACTGTTTTCCTGCATTGTGTTACAGGTCTGCTTTTAGAGGGTAAAGACAAGAGCACCTGTGGAACTGGAGAGAGGAAGCTGAAGGTTATTGGGGTGGGATGGGGGGTGCGGGGCTGGGGGGTGGGGGGGTGGGGGGGGTTGGCGGTGTGTAATTTGATGCACTGTGTGATGGCGTCTGAAACACTAGGTGTCATAACCTTATCCTCTATTTGTGTGTGTGTGTGTGTGTGTGTGTGTGATGGCCTCTGAAACACTGGGTGTCATAATCTTATCCTCCATTTGGTGCTCTGCTGGAACAGCACAGCCTGACAGCCTGCAATTGCTGCTGTGTGTTAGTGTGTGTGTGTGTGTGTGTGTGTGTGTGTGTGTGTGTGTGTGTGTGTGTGTGTGTGTGTGTGTGTGTGTGTGTGTATGTGTGTGCTAGTGTGTGTGTGTGTGTGCGTGTGCGTGGGTTTGTGCATGCATATGTGTGTGCGTGTGTGTGCATGTGTGTCCGTGTGTGTGCGTGTTTGTTGAGGCATGTGTGTGTGTGTGTAAGAGAATGAGTATAGTTGTTGTGTACATAGACACAGACAGAGGCAGAGAC
>CM059273.1:2531185-2538685 GCA_030347295.1 Setipinna tenuifilis | reverse complement strand
TTACCTTTAAGGTTTCAGCATAATGGAAGTAATGGCTGAATAACATTGTGAATGTCACAGAAGAATAGAATAGCTATATTGCAAATAATATTGAAAGTATATCCCTAGATCAGTGTGAAATGGAATGAACATGATTTTATCCTTGGCGGTTTGATGTGTCCTTGAGGCCTTGTTGAGGCCAAACCCAAAACTGTTATCAGAATCGCAAGATTTCTTCCCTCCAAACTCTGAATGACTTTGGCTGATGGTTGAGGGGGCTACTGTAGATATTTCCTGACGCACCGATAACTGAGTTATTTTTCAAAAGTGTACAGTCGCCTGCATGGCTGAGACAGATGTACAGACAGGGAGAAAGACAGGCAGAGAAGGGGCTGAGACAGATAGAGAGACGAAGAGAGAGAGACAGAGACAAAGTGAGAAAGAGAAAGAGAGAGAAAGAGACAGACAGACAAAGACGGAAAGACGAGTAGAGAGAGAGAAAGAGAGATAGAGAGAGACAAAGTGAGAAAGAGAAAGATAGGGAGACAAAGAGAGAAAGAGACAGAAAGATGAAGAGAGAGAGAGAAAAAGAGAGAGAGAGAGGCAGTGATGCGGAGCTGTCTCGCTCACGGACCCCGCTGTTGTTCCAGCAGCAGTCATCTGTGTGGCAGCTTGTTACCGAGCACCACAGGGGCATCCCTCCCCACCTCGGCCCGCGTAAGTGCCATCACGCCTGGCCAACTGCCGCCAAACAAGTGTCGTCCGCTGGCATTCATCTCCCGGGACTGACAGCGGATGAGGAGGAGGAGGAGAAGGAGGAGGAGGAGGAGGAGGAGGAGGAGGAGGAGGACCGGAGGCCTGGTGATTACATTCCACTAACCACGATTTAGCCAAAAAGTAGGCGCTCGCTTGCCTGGCAGATTTAAATGGATTTGCTAAGAGCTCATTTTCCCCTGATTTTTCCCTGACAGATCAATACAGACACGGATGCAAACCAGTTCTTTCGCTTTTTTCTTTTTTTACGCACCTTTTTCCCTGGGTGTTATTTAGATCCGCCCATTACGTTTGAGTGAGTCGATTCATTGTTCTGTTGTGCTGGGCGTGAGATAGTAATGGGGGGCTTAACTATCGATCGTGTCATTAGGGGACAACACCTAATGGGGTGTAAACAGTTCGGTTCTTGTTGCCCTGCAGTCCATAATCTACCAGGGGTTAGTCAGGAACTCTCATTGCTGGTACTTTTGCCTTTCTGTGTTGCTGTCAGCTAGCAGGTATGTTTTCAACGTCAAGGAAAAGAGGTTGACATACAAACCCTCGAATTAGAGACCAATCATTTTCTGCACTTTTCCATCTCTCTCTTTCTCTCTCTCTCTCTCTCTCTCTCTCTCTCTTAATCACTCTCTGGCTGCCTACAGTTTCTCTCTATCCATCACTTCTTTCTCTCCGCCCCCCCCCCCAACCCCCCTCAATTTTTCTCCTTCCTCCAGAATAAAGTCTGAATGAATAAGGGCCTAGGTTATTACCTGATAAGAAGCCGTCATTGTGAAGCCATTCTGAAGTCATTTGCACCTCTTTGTAGTGCCACTTGTACTGCGCCCCCCCCATCACCCACCCCCATCAACCCCTCCCCCCCTCCTGCTGCCATACTGCCATACCGCCTCTCATTGTGAGCGAAAGTCGGGGGAGGATCAGGGGGATAATTCACTTTCTGCAAAGAAAAAGTAGGCGGGCGGGCTAAAAAGCCAGTTTAAAGATATATTCTTGCCTTACAAAAACTGAGCAATTAACTATGCATAATCAAGCTGTGCAGACATATTGCCTGTGAGATCATGTTTTGAATCGCTCCTTAATTTAGGCTTTCTTTATACAGTCTTCACAGCGCTGAGAAAGAGAGAGGCAGTTTTCAGACAGAGTGACTGTAGTGTGTGTAGTGTGTGTGGTGTGGACAGTGTTCAGACAGAATGACTGTGGTGTGTGTGGTGTGTGTGGTGTGGACAGTGTTCAGACAGAGTGACTGTGGTGTGTGTGGTGTGTGTGGTGTGGACAGTGTTCAGACAGAGTGACTGTGGTGTGTGTAGTGTGTGTGGTGTGGACAGTGTGGCGCTTTGGCGTTGACTGATTAAACTGATGCTGTGATTACAGGGCCACTACAGACGGCGGTGATATGAGAAGAGTGTCCTGCAGCACTGTAGCGCTGAGCTCTGTGCTGATGTCCTTTTGTGGGCTCTGTGCTGATGTCCTTTTGTGCGCTCCCTTCATGTCCTTCATGTCCCTTTATGTCCGCATCAGTGGGGTTTATTTTGGCCCGCACTCTACTCCGGGTTCACTTTCTGATGGCAAACTTAAGCGCCTTTCAGCAGAATAAAACAGATATTAATTGGTCAGCTGTCGATGTGAGTCGTGAGTTGTGAGTCGCGTGTTGTGAGTCGCGTGTTGTGAGCGAGAGAGAGAGTGAGAGTGCTCACACCTCTGTGGGTTCCAGACTTTGTTTTGCACGCCTGGCCCTCCTTGAAATACGACACACACACACACACACACACACACACACTGACACACACACACACACACACACACAGCTTGTTTGCTTGGACGTGTTTCATTAACACCCTCCTGATGAGCTGACGGACACAAACACGGTGGGGGGGGGGTTGTTGGGGGGGCAGAGCGGAGGGAACATGGCCACTGCTGTCCTTCACGCCGCACGCTGCCCACACGCGATCTCTGTAGCGCTGCCAGGCCCGATCAGTACTCCAGTATTCCAGTACAGTAGTGCTCGGTACTGTGAGATATTTTAGGAGCACATCACTGGCAGACCCCTAAGCAGAACCAGGAAGTGGAACAGTAGCTATGTTTACATAGGCAGTTTTAGGCTACGTCCACATGACTACCTCCAGTTTTTTTGTGGGTTAAAAAAACTTCTCTAGTCTACACATGTGTTGGATCGATAAATATTTATGTCCAGATCAGAATGTTGTCATTGCCGGAACATGTGCACGGGGGCAGGGAGAGAAGGAAACTGGCCATGATTCGCTTTAAACATTTTGTATATGTTATATATGTTGATTTTAGCTATGTGTGTTACCGTTTAGGTGGGTCGGATGCAACAAGAGTTGCTCTTTTATTTAATAAGCATAATGATAGCCTACAAAACTTTTTTGTTGGGCTATAGGCATGAACTACTAGCGATATATAAAAAAAAACAACCTGTAGTTCAATGACCGAAAGTAGAAACAGTTGGATTACACCCAGCCTGCAAATACACTGCGCAGTGATTTGCTGAAAATGTCAGAGTGTCCACGCTGGAACCCATTTACCCAAAAACTTAACTTCACTGTTTCGACCAAAAAATGTTGTCGTGTGAATGCCACCTTAATCTAATTAAAAATGGAATAGCTACTTAAGTGGAATAGACACACACATATACACACCTCGATCGGAACAACTCGACTGTCTTATCTGCTTAAAATTTTAATTGGATTGAAAGGAGCAGTGTAGTTCGTTACAGCCATCAGGTCCAAGTAGCGATAAGACATCCATCCTTAACCTGCTACCTGCTACCTGCATACGACAGTGGCTATTAAAGCGTATTGTATCATTTTTGTAATGTTACATAAACGCTAAATTTGGCTCAGATGATCAGATGTAGACGCAGCTAGTGTGTCTCCGCCACCATCACCAGCACAGAATGACTGCAGCATGGCTCTCCTGTGTCCCCTCAGGACACCCCTCTGTTTGAGCATCATTAAGTCTGCCTGCGTCCTGCTTATGAAGGGCTTACGTGTGGCAATACTCCCCCGCATGTCACCTCACGCATCGTGGGTTCCTCTCAGGTGTTTAAAAGAAGAAGGAAAAAAAAGACGGTGACATGGTTTTGATATAAAATGATTACACTTTATGTGGACGAGCGTTGTCCTAAGTTTCACGCAGGGGAGGGGATGAGTGTAGCCCTTTCGCATGGCAAATTTATATGGCAGCAATCGACCTGTGTCGACCTTGGGTGTAGTGGCCCCATATTTCACGTTGGGCCGATGTACCGTGAAGAGACAGGTTTTTAAAGAATGCCTCCGCGATAGAGAGACATTTTATGAGGCGGAGGTGGACTTTTATGAGTGACCGTAAAGAAGGGGAAACTCTCCCGAAAAGCTTTTTCTCAGCAAAAACCAGAGGCACAGAAAGGTAATTATCCAACGCGATTTTTTTCTGTCTTTTCTCTCTCTATCTCTATCTCTGTCTCTCTGTCTCTCTCTTTCTATATCTCTCTCTCTGTCCTTCCCTCTCTGTCTCTCTCTCTCTGTCTCTCCACCCCCCCTCTCTCTGTCTCTCCATCTCCCTCTTTCTCTGTCTCTCCATCTCCCTCTCTCTCTCTCTCTGTCTCTCTCTCTCCCCTGCTGCCTCTCTCTCTCTCTGTCTCTCCACCTCCCTCTCTCTCTCTCTCTCCCCTGCTGCCTCTCTCCCTCTCTCTCTCTCTCTCTCTCTGTCTCTCTCTTTTTCTCTCTCTCTCTCCCCTGCTGCCTTACCCTGGCGTAGAGAGGAGAGAGGAGGAGGATAGAGACATGGAAAATGACAGAGAGTCCTACCCTCTGAGAATGATGGGACATTTTGTTTTTTGTTGTCTTTTTTGGGGGATTGGAAACAAAGGATGCCTCAACTCACAGCGGCACTGCCAGAGAGCAGCGTCAGCCGCTGGGAGGGTTGAGACAAGTGTGCTGCATATGTGATGAGGAGACACACACACACACACACACACACACAAACACACACACACACACACTAACACACACACACACACACACACTTGCACACACACACACACACACACACTTGCACACACACAGACACACACACACACACACACACACACACATGAACACACACACACACACACACACACTCTCTCTTGTTGTATGTCTCTGTTTCTTACTCTCTACACATACACACATATACAGGCTCACGCACACACACACACACACACACACACACACACACACACGTACATGCACATACATATATATGCACATACTGTACATACATGTCAGCTCCCTGTCACTCTCTCACACAGACCCTGAATGTTAAAGCAGGGACACACTACAGTACTGTAACTGTATAAAATCATGCAGACTGTTGCTGTGTATTTTATTATAGAAGTATGGATGTATATTTGATCTTTTTTTATTTTAGTTTCGACTGCTCATGATTGTTTTATTTCATAACATTTACAGAAATAGAGATTTCTTTCAATTTGGCAAAACTACCACTCCCACTTGTAAGGTAGCTACAGTAAAACACCACAGGGCTCAACATAGTGAAGAACAGCTTTGCTTTGTGTCCATATATTTTTCTCTAGTGTTAGCAAACACAAATATCAGCATAGTGGAGAGCAGCTTGCTTGGTATGCATATATTTCTCTGTTGTTTCAAACACAAGTATCATAGCGTGCCATCGTTGTTGTCTCGTGCGTCTTCTGTGAAGACTCCTTGTCCACTCGGCCAGCTCACATGTGTCAGTCGTGTGCTCCTGCAGCTGTTTGTGACGTGTGAAGGTGTGAAATGAATCATACAGCATGAAGATATGTATTGATCACCACACACACCTATTAATATTCGCCCTCACACAGCCCATTTGCACTTAAAGTGCTCATGAATGTGCTTATAGGGGCAGCAGAGACGCCGAGTGCCGGCTCCATACGCACACACACACACACACACACACACACCTGCGTCCTTGAGGTAAGTGCCACTGACTGAACGCGTTGTTCATCAAAACAGAACACTGATCTTTAAATTCACTTCAAAGTGTTTCCACCACCAGGGTTTTAGTGTAAAACGCAAATATCCGACTTTTTAAAGGTTTAATATGTTTAATATGTTAAAAGGTTTAGATGTGGATGGCATTTGGATTTGGGATATCAAAACCCACTGAAAACAAAAAATCACTGATTTCTGCATCAAATATCTCCTACATTTAATCATCTAACAGGTTAAAACATATTTGACATTTTCTCCTATATTTGGACTAGTGGGGGTTATTTGCATTGAAGCAGAGAAAGCATAATATGACTGCATTTTAAGGTGAATGTTGAGTGCATGTCATATATTTCTTCAGACAGTCACTGCAGTTTGTGAACAAATTACAGGTGTCAACAATAATTTAATCACTATATTACAACTGTCGAGAAAATAAATGAGCTATCCTAAATTAGCTGCAATGCTAATGATTGATTTTATTTATATTTGGATTTTATTGATTTTATTTAATCAAATTCTAAAAAATGAACAAACAAACAAACAAACAAACAATTAAACAAACAGAATAATCATGTAGTTTACACAAATAAAAGCACTTCCACACAGCATTCTCCCTCAGTTACATATTTAGCCCGTCTGTCACCCATCCGCGGCTACATTAGTGAATAAAAGAGTGCCTGGGGTCTGATACTCAGAGAGATTTTATTCTTGTGTTTTAATGTGTGTGCCATGTGTGGGAGAGGCTGCCATTGAGTCCCCAGTGACACTGAGCTCAGTGTGTGTGTGTGTGTGTGTGTGTGTGTGTGTGTGTGTGTGTGTGTGTGTGTGTGTGTGCCATGTGTGGGAGAGGCTGCCATTGAGTCCCCAATGACACTCAGTCACTCTCGCTGCCACCGCACACACACGTGCGCGCTCACTCACACACACACGCGCGCTCACTCACTTCTTTTCTGCCTGTTCAGTCCTTTTTTGACTTTCATGTAGTCATTGACAGAGCCATTGGTAACAATTCAGTCAAATTGCTAAGGCGTGCTTTATTTATTTCTTTATTTTTTATTTTTTGAGAGTCAGGCTTGGTGAGGCATCCAGCTGGAAGGGGGGATGTGGTGCATATTGTTGAGAAAATGAGAAAAATTTTGATCCACAATGCTATGGAGCTCAGATGAATTCGTGACCGTTTCTTTTTTTCTTTTTTTCCTCTCCTACAGTAGCATTGTGAAGTGCATTTGGACTGCTTCACTTGCTTTTTTCCTTTTTTTCTGCTCTTTGAATCTCTGCCATATCAATCATTCACACGTCGGGCACTGTAAACTAGCCGGGGAACAACAAACGGGCGTTTGTGATTTTCACCGTTACTATTAAAGCGTTGTTTGCATTGTTCGTTTGGTGTGTCAGCTTAGTCAGTGCTTTTATATTTGTTTTTGTTTGTCAGCTTGCCTCTTGAGTCAGCTCAACCCTGAATGGGCACTTTTTCGCCCTTCCATATTTTGCCAACACTCCCAGTATGTCTGTTCCTGGACAGAATCTGGCACTGTTTAGAAACAGATCTATATCAGATGAGTGCTAGATCTATAGAGAAGGTATAGCTCCTGCTGTATCTGGGAACTGTCACCCGGTGACTGGTTTATTGGCTAAGCGGGCCCGGAGGAGGGTTTTGTGCAGTTTTTAGGGACCTGTTTCACGGAGACGGCTCGGCGTAACTTTCCTACGGCTCCCCGGCGAGGCCTCAGCCAGACAAAAGCCTAATCAGTACAATTACTCTGCGCGGGTTTTACAG
>CM059273.1:2521185-2523685 GCA_030347295.1 Setipinna tenuifilis | reverse complement strand
TGGGCTGTATCAGTGAGGAGTAGTGGGAGATGGGCTGTATCAGAGAGGAGTGAGGAGAGATGGGCTGTATCAGTGAGCAGAGAGCAGTGCGACTCCTTGGGCCCACTAACTGCGTCAGGGCTGTGTCAGCACGTTCGACCCTAACCTGGTTAGTGCGCCAATATCGAGCCGTATACCTTCATTGGGAATTTTTCCTCGCCTCGTGCAAACTTATGTGATTGTATCGAGTGCTGTAATGCCGGTGATGCACCGCAATATTAGCCCTTCGGAGATATCATACAGATGTGAGTTTGAGTATGTGCGTATGTGTGTAACACTTGCTCCGTGGCAATTTTAAATCATTTCAAAACGTTGAAAATGTCTCACACGTCAAAGTCAAAAGTCAAAGTCAGCTTTTATTGTCATTTCTGCCACATATACAGAACATATACAGAATCGGAATTACAGACTTTCCTGCAATAAAAGCTTCTGATACACTCGTTCTTGTCAGCATTTGTGCCTCTTCTTTTTTGCCCAGCGTAATAATGTTTTGTATAAGCCCTTCCTGTGTGGCGTAATAAATTAAAAACAGGAACCAGAGGCCTCCATTAGTCTCAGCAGGGATGATTGGAGTTGGGGAATATTTACAGTTGTGTCGGGGCAGCCGGGCAGGTTCTCAATAGCACGGACCTGTTTCAAGAGAATGGGGTCGGGGACCTGAGCGCATATCAAAAGCATACGCGATGCCTCTGTCTCTCTCTCTGTCTCTGTCTCCCCCCCCCCCCCCTCCCTTCAAGGACACATTGAACTTTCCTTTGAGGAGGAAAAAAAGAGAGAGAAAGAAGTGATTGCGAAGTGATTGTAAAATGTCATGTCAGGATGAACAAAAAATGGATTATCAAATGGGAGAACAAATAAGGAACAAATGTCAGCACTCTAGGCAACGGCGTCACGGAAAAACGATATATTCTCCCCTTTTTCGTTTGTGCGTCTGTGTAATTCTGTTCTAATCAAAGCGAAGCTGGTGGGATGAGGGCCAGGAAGTTAAGCTTGGTCATTTCTCTCGGGTAACTTTGTGCAAACAGGCATTCAGTGGGAGTTTGCCCAACTGCTTGATGTGTGATTTTTTTGTTGCCCTTTCCAAGTACAAAAGCTCAGGTAGAAAGTCCTGGCTGTGTGGTTGTTAATGACTGAAAAAAAAATGAATGAATGAATTCTTAATGCTGAAAGAGCAACGATAGAAGGTGCCTTTAGTTTTCATCCGTCTTTCCTCAGCAGAAAGGTGTTCCCGTGTAGTACCAGACATGTCAGCATAGCAGGCGGATAAGCCTGTCTTAAAATCTTAAAACCTTAAAACCTCTATGTAAACCTCTATGTAAACCTCTATGTAAACCTCTATGTAAAACTGTATGTAAACCTCTATGGGAGTAGAGTACATACAACTTTACATACATAAAACTGTATGTAAAGCTGTATGTAAACCTGTATGTAAAACTGTTTGTAGACTAAGGAATGGGCATCTCTGAGCCATCTATCAAGAGCAATTTCAAGCTTCTTGCTCTGGCTTGTCCTTCATCTCTCTTTGGACAGATGATACTTTGGCTGATGTTTTTTTTTGAATGGATGTGAATGAATGTGTTTTTACATAATGTAAGCGCAGTTATGCGTCTGTAGAAGCACACGTCTTTGCTCTGCCCTGACAAACGAGCAATAAGCAAATAAAATAATAACCAAGAAATGGCCCTCCTGTGATGCAGAGCAGATACGTGTGTGTGTGTGTGTGTGTGTGTGTGTTTGTGCGTGTGTGTGTTTGTGCGTGTGTGTGTCTGTGTGTGTGTGTGTGTGTGTGTTTGTGTGTGTGTGTGTGTGTGTGTGTGCATCTGGGTGTGAAACTGCACATGTCATAATTATGTGCATGAGCATCTGTGTGTGTGTCTGTGTGTGTGTGGGTGTGTGTGCATGTGTGTGTGCACGTGTGTGTGTGTGTGTGTGTGTGTGTGTGTGTGTGTGTGTGTGTGTGTGTGTGTGTGTCTGTGTGTCAGTGTGTGGGTGTGTGTGTTTGTGAACATGTGTGTGCGTGCAGGCATGTGCTTGTATGTGCTCATGGTTATGTATACGATCTGTATATATCCACTCTGTCTCTGAGTGAGTCTACGCATGTGTGTGTGTGTGTGTGTGTGTGTGCGTGCGTGCGTGCGTGTGTGCGTGTGTGTACATCCATTAGGAGGCTTGTCTCCCTCCACAGCACACTGGCCACTAAACAGGCTTGAGAGATGTAGCAGTGGACTGATTAGATATGTCACTACAAGTACAGCCACTCGTGTGGAATTGGGTGTGGGGATAAGGGAGACGTGTGTGTGTGCGTGCATGTGTTTGTGTGTGTGTGTGCGTGTGTGTGTGTGTGTACACTAGTGTGCAGAGGCATTTTGTTATGATAAGATGCTGAACGTCTTTTTAAAAAGAACTTAAAAAAATAGTTTTCTTTAATAGTATCATTTGAGCTTCACAAGCCTGAACCAAA
>CM059273.1:2488685-2513685 GCA_030347295.1 Setipinna tenuifilis | reverse complement strand
TCTCCTTTCCTCTCCGCTCCGCTCCTCTCCTCTCCTCTCCTCTCCGCTCCCCTCTCCGCTCCTCTCCTCTCCTCTCCTCTCCTCTCCTCTCCTCTCCTTTCCTCTCCGCTCCTCTCCACTCCACTCCTCTCCGCTCCTCTCCTCTCCGCTCCTCTCCTCTCCTCTCCTCTCCGCTCCTCTCCGGCCTCCATTTGGCCCGTGTGCTGACGGCCTGCCTGGGCTTTAAATCACGGGGTGGATGAAATCCTTTCCCTGGCGCTGACTGGTGCTCTGACAAAGGCGCCCTGCCAATCTGTCACCCCGGGTGATCTGGGTATTAAGCAAGCCGTGCCGCTGCCTTTTTCTCGCTTGAGTAATGATGAAGTCCTGCTGCACTCACTACGTGTTGGCTCCAGTTTTTTGGGGTTGGTCTCATCTGTTTGTTTTGCGATGCCCGCAAAGATGGCCGTCTTTTTCGCCGTTTCGCTTTTTCTTCTGTTACTCACTCGCTGCCTGATTGTGTTTTTGTAGTTGGTAAGAAATGGCTGGAAAAGTTTAGTCTGGAGCCCAACTAACTGCCAGTCAGATGCAGAGTGCTTTTATCCGTATTGCTGTAAGAACCCCAAAGCAAAAGCAGGCCTCGTTTGTTCCTAAGCTCAGACGTTATGAAAACTGTTGTGCTTACAATATGGCTAACTGGCTGTTTTAAATGGGAGAGATGGCAGAGCTGTCAGTGGTGCTGGGGTGCCAGCCAGGGAGGATTACGGTCTCCGCCTCAGCTACTTTGAGTGTGTGTGTGTGTGTGTGTGTGTGCGTGTGTGTGTGTGTGTGTGTGTGTGTGTGTTTGTATTCTCACTTGATAAGATCCTTAAAAAAAAAAGGGGGGG
Organism: Setipinna tenuifilis; assembly: GCA_030347295.1. NCBI lineage: Eukaryota > Metazoa > Chordata > Actinopteri > Clupeiformes > Engraulidae > Setipinna > Setipinna tenuifilis. The sequence continues at coordinate 2,512,819 of CM059273.1, read as the reverse complement.
GGGGTTTGTTCTTGATTTCTTTTTTTCTGCAGCGGTCACTCTCGCTGGTTAAATGTCTTTGTGCTCGCTCCAAGCCTGACGCCCCTGCTCAGATAGACTAGGCTGGGCTCTGCTGTGCTCTGCTTTACTCTGCTGTGCTTTGCTTGCTGTGGGCAAGGCTCCAGAACGCCGCCGATTTCTGCTGTTAGCAGCGACCATCTGAAGCCTGCTGATACAGAGTGTTTTTCCCCCTCTTTCCTCTCTAGTGTTCCTGGCCTGATTAGGTGTGTGTGTGTGTGTGTGCGTGCGTGTGTGTGCGTGTGTGTGGCTGGTTTAATGTACTGTATGTTCATATCTCTGTGTGTGACTGTTTGTGTGAGTGTGTGCATGCATGCATGCGTGTGTGTGTGTGTGTGTGTGAGTGCACACACGCTTATGTGTATGTGCTTATGGTTGTGTGTATGTGTGTGTGTGTGTGTGTGTGTGTGTGTGTGTAAGCTTACATGTTTGCATGCACACTTGTGTGTGGCGAACCGGATCGCTCCTCCGCTCCATCACCCCCCACCTGTCCTCGGGATAAGACACCCCCCCGGGCCGCCCCTCCTGGTGTTTACTCAGATATGAGGAGCCGCCGACAGCCAGTCTGCGCTTCCTGCCTGCTCTCTGTCTGTTCATAATCCCCTGCTCAACATGTCTCACCCCCCTGCCCAACACACACGCTAAGCATGTCTCACACACAGGCTAACCATGTCTTACACCCCTGCCCAACACACACGCTAAGTCTCACACCTCTGCCCAACACACACGCTAAGCATGTCTCACACACAGGCTAACCATGTCTTACACCCCTGCCCAACACACAGGCTAAGTATGCACCACACCCCTGCCCAACAGACAGGCTACGCATGTCTCACACCCCTGCCCAACACACAGGCTAAGCATGTCTAACACCCCTGCCCAACACACACGCTAAGCATGTCTCACACCCCTGCCCCACAGACAGGTTAACCATGTCTCACACCCCTGTCCAACAGACAGCCTAAACATGCCCCCCCTGCCCAACACACAGACTAATCATGCCCTGCACCCCTGCCCATGCATTACATTACATTTACATTACATTGCATTTGGCAGACACTTTTATCCAAAGCGACTTACAATAGGAGGACATAAGCTGACAGAGGTGTAGAGGAACACAGAGTAAGCAGACCACCTTCATACATACAAGGAGATGCATGTGCCTGAATAAGTTTCCCGGAGCAGGGACACTACAGACCAACACACACAGGTGAAGCATGCCCCACAGCCCTGCTGAAGCATCCCTGTCACACTTCCATTCGGAGGTCATCCCGTGTCTAGCATAATGAGCTGTTGCTCCTTCATAAAGTGCCTTTTCATACAAGTGTGGCTTTGCTGCTTGTCTATTGTCCCCTCACGCGATTAATATTTGGCACTGTTGTTCACGAGGAGAAGACAAATGGTGAGCCTCTTAAGAAGCTCTGGTGGGAAAGTTTATATTTGTGTGGCCGCGGGGCGTTTTTGAAACATTGGGGGGAAGAGATGGCGGGGAAGGGGGGGGGGGGACTAGCCATTTTAAGAACAACTCTGACTGTCCCACTGGCATCACTCATCTTTACAGGCATAAACATGCAGCGCTGCTGCATCTGCCAAACGACCCGCCCAAGGTTGTCACGGAAGGACTAGGACTGTAAGTTGTAGCGTGTGTTTGTGTGTGTGTGTCAGTGAGAGAGAGTGTGTGTGTGTGTGTGTGTGTGTGCGTATGCATATGAGTATGTGTGTGTGTGTGTGCGTGTGTGTGTGTGTGTAAGTGTGTGTGTGTGTCTGTCTGGGGTGGGGGAGTATGCAAACTCGTCATTGTTGTTAATGGGATTACACAGCTGCATTTGTCTTGGCTGCTCCAGAGGCGGGAACAGAGAGTATTATTACCTTCTGTCTTCCTGTGTGTGTGTGAGAAAACTATACATGTACATGTGCCCCCTGGTTACAGCCGTGCCTACACTTCCGAATATCATTACACTTGGCATTTCCACTCTTCTCTTCTTCTCTTCCCCTCCTTCACACGGGCTCAGCACACATACTGTATACACCTAGGTACACTCAAGACTACACACACACGACGCGCATCTTAATCTGTGTGTGTGTGTATGCGTGCGTGTGTGTATATGTGTGTGCGCGTGTGTGTGTGTGTGTGTGCGTGCGTGTGTGTGTGTGTGCGTGCGTTCATGCGTGCGTGCGTGTGTGTATGTGTGCATGTGTGTGTGTGTGTGTGTGTGTGTGTATGTGTGTGTGTGTGTGTGTGTGTGTGTGTGTGTGTGTGTGTGTATATATATGTGTGTATGCGTGCGTGTGTGTGTATGTGTGTGTGTGTGTGTGTGTGTGTGTGTGTTTGTGTGTGTACCTGTGTGTGTGTGTTAGGCCAACCCTTTCCCCCTCGCAGCGAGTGATGCTCTGTCTGTTCCCTCATTAGCGTATCTAAGTGCAGTAACAGGTTGAGATGGGATTTACAGCTCATTCATAATGTATACGGCATCACGCTCGCCTCCTGAACAAATTAACACCCCTTTCACAGGATAAATAGCCCCCCTTGGATTGCAGCTTTTGACTACACAATTTTACACCGTTCTGTCAGTTCCTCAAGGGTTCCTGTTAATGAACACAAACAAATAGCCTGTTTTTTCATCCAAGAGCGTGCTGTTACCTTATCCTGTGGCACCCCGTGGCTTTTTTAAATGGTTTTGTTAATGTCCTGGACCGAGTCGTTAAGAAGGACGGCCCGGAGTGAAGAGGGGGCACTTGCTCCTTTGACACACCTCGCAAATCCCAATTCATTCTCATGCCGCTGCGCAGTCGTGAGGAATCTCTCCTAAATCCCTCACTTTAAGACGATTATCCCGCCAAGGTAAGAGGGGTGAGGAGCTGAATATTACAGAAATTACAGCTGTGTACTGCACTTGTACTTACCTCTTACTTTCTTCTGTCCCCTCCTGTCCCTTAACTCCTACCCCCCCCGTCCCCCGTAACCCCCCCCCCCCCCCCACCTGTATTTATCTAAAGGCAAGAGGGGCGAGGAGCTGAATATTACAGAAATTATAGCTGTGTAGTAGGCTTGTACTTACCTCTTACTTTCTTCTGTCCCCTCCTGTCCCTTAACTCATACCTCACTGTGCCCCCCCACCCCTGTATTCAGCTAAAGTTTCTGCTCGCATGTATTTTTCACAAGCCCCCGCCAGTCTGCTGATGAGGATGTTCCCTGTGCTGGGGAGTGTGTTGGGGTGTGTGTGTTGGGGTGTGTGTTGCGGTGTGTGTGTGAACTCCCCTGTGAATGCGCCCTAGGTTACAGAACGGGGCCCTTTAAACCTGATTAACTTGCCACAGCGGCAGCTTATCGAGCGAATCTTCCGCGTTCTCCCCTCTCCCCTCTGGGCTCGCCCGCGCCTGTTTACTTTGAAGGCACAGACGCGCTTCATCTCGCTATTAATAAGTAATTAATGATTTGCATGCGTGCGGGGGGAAACTTGTTCGCTCACGAGCGCTGGTTTGATTAGGCGCGGAGCGGAGTGGCGCGGCGCGGAGAGGAGAGGAGCCCGCTTCCACAAAGCAATCAGCACCAACGCCTGCAGTGAATTATCTCATTGCGCACGTTTCCGCCTAATGATTTTTAATACTTCTCCTCCCATGGCTTCACTGGCTTGGCAGTGACAGATGACTGTCAGGAACATGCAGGGCATGATGGGAAGGGTATGCCAAGTCTGATAAGAGTGTGTGTGCTGTGCCTTTGCTGATGAACTCTGCTTGGGCCAAGTTTTTTGGGGAAGGATCCCTGACAAGCCTTTTTCTAGCATTGCTGGAAATATTCATTAGTGAGACATCAAAATACCTCAGCAGCTCATGAATAATACAAGCCACTGTAAGTACATCTTCTCTGTGGAGCTGATGTTCTCCTACTTACAGGGCCAACACATGCTGGGCTGCAAGAACATTCTATTCTATACTATACTATACTATACTATACTATACTATACTATTCTATTCTATTCTATTCTATTCTATTCTGTTCTATTCTGTTCCATTCTATACTATTCTATTCTATTCTATTATGTTCTGTTCTATTCTATTCTATTCTATTATGTTCTGTTCTATTCTATTCTATTATATTCTGTAGGCTGACGTGTGTATGTTGTGTAGTTGCTGGCATGGCCTAGTATGAGAGAATGGGTTGCACTTTGCATTCATCACATTACGCTGTTATTGTGTTTCCGAGCCGACAGCTGGCAGATCAGTACTGTGCCAGCCATTCTACATCGGTTCACACCACGATTTCTCACTCTGCTGTTTTTTTTTTTTTTTTTTTTGTTGCTGTTTGTTTACTCGAAGTTGTGAAAGTGCCCAGTGTTGTGCCGCGGAGGCCTGGGGGATTTCTGAGGACAAGCATTGTTTCTGGGCCGCCCCTCTGAAGCCCCGTGGCCTGGATGGATGTGCACGGACGTGGCAGAAGGCCGCGCTGGAAAGGTTGTGTCACTTCCTCCTCTGGGGGGCCACCCGCTGCCTCTGGCCCTCAGGCTGCCGCTAACTTTTGTTGTTGTCTGTGCTTCAGAAACACGACCTCTGATCCCACATCCTCCCCAAGTGACAATGACATTTTCCCCAAAGCAGCAGACGCGGCATGGCTGTTACTTTGTGACTTTATTTTTTCTTTTGATGCGGGCCTGAGGTGCTGCCTGTTTGTCCCTGTCAGTGTAAGCACATCAACAGCGGCGTGCGACGTTAATAAAGTTTAGCCACAGAGCTGAGAGATGAACATTGGACATGGATATTACGCCCCGTAGCTTTGTGACACTCTGCTCTCTCTCTGTGCTTCGCTTTGTGCTTGGTATCTGGAGCAGCTTTATATTTTTATTTTACTATGAGCCTGAGGAGGTCGCCTGTCCCCGTACAGACACATTCAACAGCAAACACAAACACATCTTCAGCCGGAATCTTCTATATTGTTTCCCAACGACTTCCGCTTTGTTTCCCATCATTGGGAATGTTAAAATGAAACCCTCTGGCACTAATGATTAAACTGTCTTAATGGCACACAAGCACATCAGCAGACACTTGGCATGCTAGCCATGTCTAGCCACATAGCTGAATGAACTCCCAGACGTTATCACTTGTTAGGTTTGTGAAGCTCTGCTTTCCCTGTGCTTTGCCTTGCATGCTGGATCTATAGCAACATTTAGAGAGTCAGGTGAGTAGGATGGTACCCGGAGGGCATATACGTACTGTAATACGTTGTGGAGAGACACACTGGGTTGCTGTATGTAAACAAACACGGAGCCTTTATTGTGTTTGCTTGCCTCCTCGTAGTGTGCTTTGGATAAAATGTTGGACCACGCGGAGTTGGCATAAAACCCATTTTAAGATAAAAGGCTCCAGCCCAGCAGCGGAGAAGTGGTCTCCTACAAGGAGAATAAGCGATCAGATGGAACATCAGATGAGCGCGAAAAGCGCCCTGACATTTGTGTTAAATCTCTCTCTTTAAATAGTGTCCCTGAGGGGAAGCAGTGGGGGAAAAAGGAGGAAAAATATTCATACCATATTCTTTTTCTTACCCCCAAGTTGCTGGGATGGCCTCATTCTGACCATCAGGCAGTGGGAGCGTGGTGGGGGGGCCGGGGGGGGTCTTGATCTTCCCCCTGCATGCGTGTGGTTGTGAGGCACCACCCTGGGTGGGGGCGGTGGGTGGGTGGGCCTTGATCTGCTTAATCTGACGCAGGGGCTCCAGTCAGGTCAGATCATCCTGGAATCATCAAGATATCAGCGCTAGCATCGCTAATCGCTAGAACTGTGGTGAGTCTTCTCACTGCTTAGTGCACATTCAGAGACGCGAATCCAAAAATATCACCAAATGAATATTTACAAAAAAGAAAAAAAAGAAAAGAAAAAAGCAAAGATGGCCACATTTGTAGCCCAGAGCCTGTATGGAGTAGAGATGAAAAATGCCTCCTTAAAATGCATACAGAGCCGCAGCTTATACCCCAAGTGGATACTCAGGGAGGGAGAGCGGGAGATTAGGAGAGAAGAGAAGAGAAGAGAAGAGAAAGTCAAGGGAGAGATAGAGTAGAAAAGAGGTGAGGTTCCCCCAAAACGGCAATCTTTTCCGATGAGCCTCGTTTTTTGTGCCTCGTCTATGTGTGTGTGTGTTCGTGTGTGTATATGTGTGTGAGTGTGTGTATGTGAGAGTGAGTGTGTGTGTGTGTGTGTGTGTATGTATGTGTGAGAGTGTGTGTGCGTATGTGTGTGTATGTACGTGTGAGTGTGTGTCTGTGTGCGTGTGTGTGTGCATGTGCGTGTGTGAGTGTGTGTGTGTGTGTGTGTATGCGTGTGTATGTGTATGTGTGTGAGTGTGTGTATATGTGTATGTGTGTGTGTGTGTGTGTGTGTGTGTATATGTGTATGTGTGTGTGTGTGTGTGTGTGTGTGTATGCGTGTGTATGTATATGTGTGTGAGTGTGTGTGTGTATGTGTGTGTGTGTGTGTGTGTACGACTGCGTGTATGTGTGTCGTTCCTTTCTGCCTGTGCAGTGTAATACGTTGTGAAAGGCGCGGAGGAACAAAGGCAGCCTGGCGCATCTCGAGTCTCTGCTGGGGCACAGCCGATACCAAAAGCTGCCGAAATGTCTCCTATTCATGGCGCGCTCTCCTGGGATGTCATCTGTCAGTGTCGTCTACTCTCCCAGATCACCTTGGGAAAAGGAAACGGGCGACAAGCCCCTTCTCTCATTCCTGCTCCATCTCTCTCCGGGTCTCTCCATTGCCAGTGGTTTTGTGTTCAGCTAAATGTCTTTTTCTCTACTCTGTGTGCTTGAATGTGGTGTATGAGTGTTCGTTATTGATTGCTGAGAGGTGATTATTGATCCACGGTTAGTAAAATGCAAAGACACAAGAGCTGGCTACCAAAGCTCTGATTCAACCCCAGACCTGTACAGAAAAAAGAAATGAAGAAGTCCAAAGATGACAAAGAATCAGTGAAACTGCTTTTGCTGCCCAAACACTTCAGTAGATCTTCAGTCGAATGGTGAAAAAACACAATTACAAACCAAAAGAGTTTTCCCTTCCACAGATGAAGGACTTGGATAAAAAACAATAAAAGAGGAACCCCTTCTGTGTTACCCTGCTGATGCACCTGAGCAGAGTGCCGCCACAGCAGCTATAGCATGTGTTAGCGTCTACCATAGAGTCTAAATGGTGCAGCAGTTATAGCATGTGTTAGCGTGTAGCATAAAGTCTAAATGGTGCTGCCAGGGGACAAAACAAACTGAAAGTTGATCCCCCACACACACTAGCATACACAGCTACAGAATGGTGTCACGTATCATGTATCATACATTCCCTCACATATAGTCTCCTGTGAAAATGTATTCTCGTGCGAATTGCGAAGCACACGTACAAACTTCCAATCTCGCTGGTTGTGTATGCCTGCAGGGCTTTATTTCTTGCAAATGCACTCACACAGACACAGAGACACACATCGGCACACACACAGACACACATCGACAAAGACGCATACACACAGACACACATAGACATTGACACAGACACATATGCATACACACACACAGACACACATCGACACATACACATACACACACATGCACACACACACACGCACACACACATCGTCACAGATGCATACGCATACTGCACACACATACACACACACACACAAACATATGAAAGTTAGAAGTCTGTCTGCTCGGTCAGTCCCTTGAGCTGGCAAGATGAATGTGAGACCTCAGCTAGATCGGAGGGGACAGACGCACACACACACATACACACACACACACACACACACACACACACACACACACACACACACACACACACAGATCGGAGGGGATGGTGGATGGGAGTCTTATAGCCCTAGGGGAGCTCTTACAGAGTCCTTCTGACTTCACCTCTCAGCCCAGGGCCCCTGACACTTACTTCAGTACTGTACCACTGCCCCCCCCTGCCCCCCCACCCCCCGGCCCCTGCCACTTACTTCACTACTGTACCACGGCTTTCATTACTGCCTGCCCCCCCCGCACCCCCCCCCCCCCCCCCATTGGCTCCTGCCACTTCACTACTGTACCACTGCTTTCATTTCTGCCTGCCCTCCCCCCGACGGCCCTGCCACTGCCCCCCATCCTCCACCCCCTACCCCCCCTGTCCCCGGGCCCCTGCCACTTCACAACTGTACCACTGCTTTCATTTTTGCCACTGCTTTCATTTTGCCCCCCCGCCCCCTGGCTCCTGCCCCTCCCCGGGGCCTTGCGAGGGCTCCAGACAAGAGGCCGAATGAAGATGAACGGAGTGGGCAGATGCCCCAGCTGTGGCTGCTGCTGCACGCTCAGGAAGAAAAAAAGACTTTCAGTCGCAGCAGTGAGGCGAGCACACCCAACTCAATGTCCTGCAGACGTCTTGCCCTGCCCTGCCCAACCCTGCCCAGCCCTGCCCTGCCCTGGCCAAACACAAATAACCCCGGGGGATCAATCAGCTCTGGGGCTGATCCACCACTCACATGTATTAAGCCTCACACACACTCTCACTTTCCCTCTTTTCTCTCTTTTCTCCCTCTGTCATCACGTAGGGTAATGAGGAGGGGGGGGGCTCTCTTTTTCTCCTCTGTCACACACACACAAACACACACACACACACACTCACACACACACACACACACACACACACACACACACGGTGTAATGAGGAGGGGGGCTGGCTGCCTCATGCTGGAGATGAGCTCTAATGCTCTCCAGTAGGTTTCTGCTGTGTAATCACACACATACACGCGGCACATCACACACACACACACACACACACACACACACACACACACACACACACACACACACCGCAGGATTGCACAGAGCTGGACTTGAGTGGCTGCCGGACCGACTGACTGGGGAGCTGGCTGTGCCCATAGGCTGCAAACTCACTTTCGCGGCATTAGCTCTTCGCAGCCCCCCCACACCCCCCACCCTTCACACACACACACACACACACACACACACACATACCCTTCCCAAGAGGAGCCTTGCTTTGGCCTTGGTAAATAACTCCAGGCGGAGTGCAGGGAGGGGGGGGGGGGGTAGGCATGTGAAATGTGTAAGCTCAGCTCAGGGCGTTTCGGCAGCAGATACGTGATATTGGGGCACAGAATACGTTTGAACAGCCCTCTTTTTGGGGTGCCCTCCTTGGAGCCAGCCTACCCCCCCCACCCCAGCCCCGCCCACCCCCCCAACCCCACACCCCTTCGTGCTAAATATCAGCCTGCATGGAAAATTGAACTCCCACAGGAGATGATAAGAGAACAGAGACGCACAGAGTGGTCCTGGTCCTCAGCTATTTTCAGTGTGTGTGTGTGTGTGTGTGTGTGTGTGTGTGTGTGTGTGTCCCAGTCCGTGCAGAGTGTACTGAGAGCCTGCAGTGTCTGGGCTCATTCGGACCGAACAGAACAGACCCAAACCTGTGGGTCAGGGGGCCGAGCACTAATCACTGAGGCCACACTCAGACGGGCCAGTAAATTAACTTTCTGTTGCTGCTCAGGCAAGTTAGAAAAGTGTCAATTTGAGGGGAAAAAACAAGTAAGTAAGCTTGAGTAAAAGATTTCTTTCTGACTTTTTTCCTTTTTTTTTAATCCAAAAGTTGATATCAGAGGTGAGATCAGGGAATGCTCGAAATATTTGGTATAGAGGAAACACACACGAAATTGAAAGACCAAAAAACAGACCATTTTTTGTGGAAAAATGAAAAAATGAAACAAAAAATGTGTTACATAGTGTGAGTGAGTTTTCATTAAATTTTGTCTGATAAAAACAAACAAACTGCAGCAACCTCTAGCTGGGTAATCAGATCAGGACCATAAAACCGGGAGTCAGATAAAACCCAAGTCAGAAAATTACTTCAAGCATCAAATCCCAAAGCAATTCTTTTCCCAAAAAATCCGAGCCGAGAAACTGGATGGCATGTCAAGAGACAGCAAATGTTTTTTTTTTTTCAAATTACATTTCATGTTTCTCTGTAATCAGATTTTGAGTATGGGAGGAAAAGTTTTGAAACTTCTCGAGGTACTTGAAGTAAAACCCGCCACATACGGGTACAGGGCATATGTAATATGCCCTGTGCAATATACTGCTACATTTAAATATATTCAGAGGCAAGAGTACCACACACGTGGATGTTAACAGGAGTCTATTACTGAAGAAAAGCAGCCCTTAATTGCAGGATCAGTAATCAAAGCAGATATTTTCCAAGAGAAAGCCCAGTCGGTGTGGCGCAGTGTGTGTGTGTGTGTGTGTGTGTGTGTGTGTGTGTGTGTGTGTGTCACTGATAAAGTGTGACACACACACAGGCAGAGCGGTGACTCTGAGAGAGAGCGGAGTAGAACAACTTCAGCACAAATTTAGGGGCCTGTCACCTTGTAAAAGGGCAGCTTCATTTTCCCCATCTCCCCATCTCTCTCTTTCTCACACACACACTGTGTGAGTTTGTGTGTGTGTAGGTGTGAGTGTGTGTGTGTGTGAGAGAGATAGAGTGTGTCTGTGTACGTGTGTCTGTGTGCGTGTATATGTGTATGTGTGTGTGTGTGAATGCGTGTGTGTGTGTGTTTGTGTGTGTGTGTGAGAGAGAGTGTGTGTGGGTGTGAGTGTGTGAGAGTGTATGTGTGAGATAGAGAGTGAGTGCATGTGTGAGAGAGAGAGTGTGTAGGTGTGTGTGTGTGAAAATGTGTGTGTGTCTGTGTAGGTTTGTGTGAGTGTGTGTGTGTATCTGCGAGCACCTCTCCCTCCACCTGCTGATGTGAGTGTTTGGCGGTGGCCAACAGCCCCAGTAATGAAGTGCAAATCATGGTAATGTGCTCAGTGATGCGCTGGCTCTTAAAGATCAGCCCAAATTGATTTAGTCCCCGCTCTGCTCAGGCATTAACAAATAATAAAATGGAATATAGCAAATATGTGTGCCCGGACACAGAAATGTCACCACCCCCCGACTACCACCCCCACCCCCACCCTGACTACCACCCCCACCCCGACTACCACCCCCACCCCCCGACTACCACCCCCACCCCCACCCCCAACTCATCCTCAGGCCGCACCCTCCACCCTGCACCCCCCCCCCCCCCCCCGCCCCCCCACCCTACTCATGCCCCGATGCAGAGGGCAGGCAGGCAGCTGAGGGAGACAGAGAGAGAGAGAGAGAGAGAGAGAGAGAGAGAGGGAGAGAGAGATAGGGAGAGAAAGAGAGAGAGAGAGAGAGAGGGAGAGGGAGACAGAGAGAGGGAGAGAGGGGGGGGGGGTACAACTGGAGCACTCATAACCAGGCAACCGTTCCATCCAAATTACTTTTTTAATGGAAGGAAGAGGGTCAGACAGAGGAAGAGAGAGGGAGAGGGAGGGAGAGGGAGAGAGAGGGGGGAGAGAGGGAGAGAGAGAAATAGAAAGAGGGAGAGAGAGAGAGGGACAGAGGCAGAGAGAGAGAACGAGAAAGAGAGAGAGAGAGGTTAGTGGTGGGGTGTAGAGTGAGAGAGGGACAGACAGAGGAAGAGAGAGGGAGGGAGAGGAGAGGGATAGATAGAGAGAGGGAGAGAGAGAGAGAGAGAGAGGGAAAGAGAAAGAGAGAAAGAGAGAGAGAGGGACAGACAGAGGAAGAGAGAGGCAGAGAGAGAGCGAGAGAGAGGGAGGGTGAGGAAGAGAGAGAGAGAGAGCGAGAGAGAGGGAGGGTGAGGGAGAGAGAGAGGAGAGCGAAAGAGAGAAAGAGAGAGACAGCAAGGTTAGCGGTGGGGTGGAGGTGTGGGTGGAAGATGTGGTCAGGAGGTTGGTGTGTGTGTGTTTGTGGGGGCGATCAGGAGGTTGGTGTGTGTGTGTTTGTGGGGGCGATCAGGAGGTTGGTGTGTGTGTGTGTTTGTGGGGGCGATCAGGAGGTTGGTGTGTGTGTGTGTGTTTGTGGGGGCGATGAATAATGTGCTGTTATATAGACGTACACATTGTGCTGCGCTATCAAAATTCATTATGGAGGACCATCGACAATCTGAGTTATTGGTTATCACTTAAACTTAAATAATCCCCGTCCCACGGGGGTCAGGGGTCGTTTAATTTAGCCTAGGTCAGCTGATGAGCCAGTGGCAGTGCCCTTTGACCTTCGGGGCGGCCGCCATGTGCATAATAAACAGCCGTTAAGTCAGCCTGACTCAGTGTCACCCTGATGGGTCTGTCACTTTGATGAAGAGGCTGGGTAATGGCAGGGGGGTATTTTAGAAACCTGCCGTCTGTCTCCTGCAGAGGCTGTGAGATCCCACTCGACTAGTTTGGTCTGCTCAGTCCCCCCTGTGAGATCCCACTCGACTAGTTTGGGCTTTCTGTCCCCCTGTGAGATCGCACTTGACTACTTTGGGCTTCTCAGTCCCCCTGTGAGATCCCACTCGACTAGTTTGGTCTGCTCATTCCCCCTGTGAGATCCCACTCGATTAGTTTGGGCTTCTCAGTCCCCCTGTGAGATCCCACTCGACTAGTTTGGGCTTCATCAGTCCCCCTGTGTAAGTTTGCCTCTCTGCTCCCCAAATGTTAGAGTATCTTTACAATTAATGATCTGATTACGGCATAATGAATAGGCAATGAGATGTAACCATCCGGATTAAATTGTTTCAATGACTGCAGAGATTAATTATGACTGTAATGAGTTTAGAAAATTATTATTTGCATATCCATGTGCAGTCTTCTTCTTATTTCACTTACATGCCCTGATGGTATTTCTCTTATCGTCTCAGAATCAATAATGGATCCCGCTTCAGAGAAGCCTTAACATCTATGACTAAAGCTCTTTTGTAAATTACATTTATCTCAGCAATCAGAAGCTAAACCGCCCTAATCAGATTCAATTAGGTACAGCATTGAAACCCACACGAGCACATGGGTGCACTGGAAGTTGATTTATGTGGAAATAACACGGTAATGTGCCAGAGAGACGTTTATTGCTTTGGCTTATAACACATAACATGAGCATGGCACTCTTATCCTGTTTCCTAGGGCTATTTAATTTATACTGAATGTAGAAACATATTTTTGTTAGCCTGCCTTATCAGCCATGAAAGCATTTAAGGTCCTTTGCCCCCCCGCCCCCATCCATTTTGGTCAGGACATTACAGATGCTTTTCTTTAAGGAGATGACTAAAGTGTAGCCCACTTTTTTTTCCTTTCTATATGTGTGTGTGTGTGTGTGTGTGTGTGTGTGTGTTTGTGTGTGTTTGTGTGTGTGTGTGTGTGTGTTTGTGTACATTCAAAGCTTTTACTGTGTAAACAACTCTTCGTCTGAAACCATCACACTGACGGGGCCTGCAGCTGGGATTCCAGGAGTCAATATGAGCCAATTTTCCTGTTATCTCTGTCATGTGCAGAATCAGGTGACTCCTGAGCTAAACACACACTTACTGCTTTAAGTGCGCTTGTCAAATGGTTTGCCCTACATCCTGGAGCATACATGAAGTGTTGGCAACAGTCTCAGACTATAGCTTTAGCTATGTATACCTTTTAAGATTTACTTTTACTTTTCCCGTAGAATTTGTGAGTTTAGTTTAACTGTGTACTTAGACTTGTGCTCATAGGTTTACATACCCTGGCAGAATTGATGATTTTTTAACCATTTTTTAGAGGGTCATTTGGGTAGTTTCTGTTGTCATTATGATTGAAATAAAGTAAACACAGATGTTTGACAATCAATGGCTTCAGACAACACTAACCATGAGTGAAAGAAAGGTTTCTGTGTTATCATTCATATTCTCTGAAAAATGGTGAGGAAATCATCAATTCTGCCAGGGTATGTAAAATTATGAGCACAACTGCATGTTAGCTAGGACCTCAGTACACTTTGGTCTCTGCCCTGTCTGCTGCCTTTCCCAGCAGCCCCAGGCTATGGTCTTCCCCTGATTATCTTACCAGCTCCCTTTAAAAATATTTTTTAAAAAATTAAATATTTAAATGAGTTAGGATAATCCAGCTACACCAGACACCCTCTATGCAAATATGAATTTCGCTCTGCTTGGATAGCGGCCCAGGTCAGGGTGGACTTAGCCCCGAGAAAGCCACCAGGCATGTAGTCCAGCCATGTTTGGCCCCATCAGAGAGAAGGGGATTGGCACTGGTGACCGTACACAGCCAGGGGCCTCTCCACAGGACTCCCATGCCCATGCTGTGTCCTCCTGCCCCAAGGCTCGGTCACGAAGGTGAGTTTGGAGCGTCGGCTTTGGTAAACCTCCATAAGAGCACAAGCATGAGCATTTGCAAATTTGAATGTTTGTGTACTGGCCTCGGAGATTACTCTGCGTCTGATGTCCTTATCCCTTTAAACCAAAGCACACACACAGCTGAGTGACATGCTTTTTCCCCTGCTGCTTCTCAGTGTGAATGCGGCTGCCAAGCGGTTTGACGTGAAGGGCAAACATACATGTGGTGCAGCATGCTAGACATGACAGGACACACACACACACACACACACACACACACACACACACACACACACACACACACACACACGACAGGACTCACACTCAGAGCTCAGAGCTCAGCACTCAGGCTGCTGTTTAATGAGTTGCAGTGGTCCACACTCTCTAAACCAGGACACTTGTGTTTTTTTATACGCTCCAGCATGCAATGCACCAGGGAGCCATTTGCCCATCGTTTAAGTTTGTCATCTCATGGTAATGGGAAAGGGGGCTTTGCCGAGACCTGATTTTCTAAATCATCCCGTAAATCACACAGGGAGAGTCCTCAGGGACTGGCTCCCTCATTAACATCAGCACGGCACCCGTGTTTGGGGCTTTTGTTAAAGAAAAGACATCAGATCAGTCGCATTAACACCACTAGCATTAAAATGCTTTTTGAAGTGTGTCTGTATAGGGCAGCGCTCGTGCTGGTGCTGGGTCCTCTCACACACACACACACACACACATGCAGGCACACACACACACACACACACACACACACACACACACACACACACACACAAGCACACACACACACATTTTTCACACACACTTTCTAAAAAAGAAATGCACACACAAAAATGCTTTTTGAAGTGTGTGTGGACAGGGCAGCGCGGCGCTGGGGCTCGGTCCCCTCACGAGCTGTTTTGACTGACTGACCACTGAATGACCTGAGCAATTGACCATGTGAGCGGCCCGCTTGGGCTGTCAGAATCCAGAACTAATTTAGTTTTGTTGCCGTAACTCTTCGGTCGAATTGGCATTTTAATAGCAGCGACTAAGCACTGATTACGGCCCATATGCGAAAAGGCCGTAAAACTGTAGAACAGCAGACAGTGATAAAATATTGAGGATAGTGTTGCAAATGCTCGTCTTTATTTTGTTTCTTTTCTGAGGAAGAGCATGAATACACACAGTGAAGTTGTTTCTGTCTGAGGAAGAGCATGAATACACACTGTGGAGTGTCTACATAGATGGGGAAGATGAAAGTCGTTCTCATACTTCTGCATTACAGAGCATACAGTAGTGTCAAACACTAAAAATCCCTGCAATGCTACACAGGCATGTGCAAGGCCGTTTTATAGTAGCACACTAGTAATGTAGCATATGTCTGAGTCAAATATAATCACTCTTCTGCACAGAGGCAGAGGACATCCCAGGTTTAATTTAAAGTCTGAGAACCTTAGCGCTCAATGTCAATTGGGTATCTAGACATATTATTAGGTATAATTGCAACATCTGTTGGCCTTGTATTTTTGGAGTTCTGCCTTTTCTTTGTGATGGAAAGGCAGAGGGTTTTTTGCCTCAAGCACAATGTAAAGTCCCAAACGCCAGACTGTTCAAAAGGCCATGATTCATTTCACAAGTTAATCAAAAACCATGCATAAAAAAACAAAGATTCATCTGTTTTTATTTATTTTTTTGCCCCCCCTTCAACCCCCTCACACATACACACACACACAATCACACACACACACACTCACTCACACACACACACACACACACACACACACACACACACACACACACACACACACACACACACGACTTTCATACACTGACATTTCATTACCTCGGCTAGGAGTGTTATATTCCACTCCCGTTATGGCATGTTTCATGTTTACTCAAACAGATGCTGCCATACCCTCTTTCTTCAATCACCATCTGGTTTCCATGGAGACCAAAGCCTTCGTTAATCTTCTGAATATGCTTTTTTTGTTGGCCTTAATTACAAATTTTCGCGCCACAGTCCATTCTAGTGTGAACTTCCCCCATCACAATAACGCAGCAAAGCTGAAAACATCTGCCTCCTCTCCTCTCTGGGAGTTAATTTATGGACCCGTAGTCTGCGTTCCCACCCCACCATCTTCCATCTTCCATCTTCCCCAGTTCAATATTCCGCCATGCCGCATATAAACCCATCCTATTGTGTTTGGGTTAGATTTGAAAGCAGTTCAACTTAAACTGTTTCATAAACATTATTCTGTTTTTTTGGAAGAGGGCTTCAAAACAGCCATGTAAACCCAATAGGCCGTGCTGTATTAAGTCGGCGAGGCTGGGGATGTCTTTCTCAGGTTGCCATTATGTGCTGCATGCTTGGGGAACTTCGTTCATTTTATCTTATCTCATTTGTGCCTCTTCATTTCGATGACAAGAAAGAGCAACCTCTTCTAGTGTATAATGCTAGACACAGCCTAGCATTATACACTAGAAGAGCAACCTCAATAGACACAGCCAAAGCATTATACACAGGAAAGAGCAACCTCCATAGACACAGCCAAAGCTTTATACACCATTACACACAAGAAGAACAACCTCACTAGACACAGACAAAGCCTTATACACAAGAAGAGCAACCTCAGTAGGTACACACAGCCAAAGCATTATACACAAGAAGAGCAACCTCAGTACGTACACACAGCCAAAGCATTATACATAAGAAGACCAACCAAAGCTTTATACTGTACACAGGAAAGAGCAACCTCAGTAGACACAGCCAAAGCATTATACACAAGAAGAGCAAACTCAGTAGACACAGCCAAAGCATTATAACCTCCGTAGACACAGCCAAAGCCTTATACACAGGAAAGAGCAGCCTTATACACAGTTAAGATGTAGGTGAATGTGCAGTGTGCCCATTGCTCTTCCTGTATTTTCACACACTGAAATAGGCTCAATTTGGTAACAGTGTTCCAAGCCACTTTAAAGCAACATTTTGACACTATTTGTGTAATGTTTTAATAAGCAGCTACTTTTACTATCATCTTTAATGGTCATATGCTCACTTGCCATTTTCCTAACAGTGAAAGGTTTGTACTTTGTAGAATAGAATAGAATAGAGTAGAACACAATAGAATAGAATAGAATAGAATAGAATAGAATAGAATAGAATAGAATAGCTCTTTATTGTCACAGGTACAATGAAATTGCTCACCAGTCGATGTATCATTACATGTATTCTCTTTGGTTTGGACAAAATATAGTGAAAATGAAAAATTCCACAGTATGTGGAAGTATGTTTCAGCCAGTTTCAACTTGGTTTTGTTAGTGCCATCTTGGATGTTGGTGGTACTCACAAGATTTTTGCACGCTTTTAATTAATTTACTTTGCTAGTTTTACACCAAATCTCTTTTGTGTTTGAATCACAGAGATGAGTTCATTGTATTCAATGTAAGTCACAGTTTTTATTCCACATGCGTGAGTGTTTCTTGTGTCTCTGTCTGGTGGTGATAATATATTTACTCTTGTCTTACACAGTTTTGTTTTTTTGGCACTGTTCTTCTGTGGACACAGGGCCTATTTTTATCTCTTTATGTATGACTGCCTGATATGAGGACCTCGATGGTCTACTGTTGTACTGTTTTTGTTGCTGTTGCATAAGAGTTTAGGTGTGCTTCAAACATTTCTATTTATTGTTTGTATCTGTCACTGTATTCCACATGTTTTGTCTGCTGTAATTTCAGCGATTTATGCTGACACTGGAATGTCAGTGTGTGCATTTTTTTTTTTAGAAAAATGTGTGTTTGTGTGTGTGTGCAACTGTGCATGTGTGTGCGCGCGTGTGTGTATGTCTGTTTCTCTCTCTTTCTCTCTCTTTCTCTCTCTCTCTCTCTCTGTCTCTGTGGTGTGTGTGGTGGCTATGGTTTGGGGCGGGGGGCTGTCACTGTTTGTTGTAGGACATCTTCAGGTGTCAGTTGCTTAGATCTCAGACAGGGATCTGAGGGATTTCGATCCTATCGACATAGCAACATAGCAAAATAGAGTTTTTTTCCCTAAAGCTGTGTTTTTCCTTTGTTGTTTTTTCAGTCATGTCCAGCATTTCTAGTTCTTAAACATGTCCACAACAAAATGTCAGCTGTACACGTATGTGTTTCTTGTAGGGCAGAATGAGTGTGTGTGTGTGCTTGTGTGTGTGTGTGTTTGTGTCATTGATTTAAAAAAAAAACTCCATTTCTCACACCCACATGGAGACACAGGAGCTGTGTTTTCAAACGTCTCCACGTTGCCCCCCCCCCCCCCCCCCCCCCCCATGTTGGAGCCCCCCCACCCTTGCTTTAAAATAGGTCTCTGTTTTCACAAGGCTTCACCAAGGCCACCATGCAGCAAGACTTGTTATCTTTCCCAGTAAATAAATAAAGAAGTACATGTGTGTTTTCATGTGTGTGGGCCCTTAGATGTTGTTGGAAGGTTGGGATGTTACAACCATGTTATCCCCAAAGGGACTGCAATACCTATGTGTGTGTGGCACCAACATACTGTAGTGTAGTGGGAACACAATGAGCACATTTTGAAAACAGAACTCCAGTTCAGCTTGCCTGAAGCTAAACATTATGATTATGAAAAAAAAATCCTCCAGATGGAAATTATATTTTTATAACAGTGACTGACATCTCCCTCACTCTCCCCCGCTCTCTCATCCATTTTCGGTTTCTCTCTCTCTCTCTCTGTCTCTCTTTATCTCTCTTTCCCTCTCTGTCTTTCTCTCTCTCTGTCTATCTCTTGCCCTGGCACTTTTCTCATATCTTCCCATCTATCTTACTCATTGCTCTAGTGGATCCCTGCCCTTGTCCGTTCCCTTGCGTTGTAAGGTTGATAAAGCCCTGTTTCCACACAGCGTGCATGTTGATCTCCTCCTCAATATCACAGCCACCACCCCCACCACCGCCACCACCCTCCCAGTCAACACAACCCCAGTCAACACAACCCCACCCAGGCCCCCGCATCTACCACCCTGCCCCTTACAGTCCTCCTACACCACCACCACCACCACCACCCCCCCCCAGTCAACACAACCCCACCCATGCATCCACATCTACCACCCTGCCCCTTACAGTGCTCTTATGCTTAAGCTTTTACCTGAGATTGATGTCCCTTCTCCCTTCTCTGCAGGTTTTCAGAACAGCTCTCTGTACTCACAAAGTTCATTTTTCAGGAGGGCTGAAGGAACTAAGTGGTTTTCATTGCTTTGCGTAGAGGAACCGCTGTTTAACTGGTTCCTTTTAGCCGACCCATTCCATTGATTTATATCAGCAATCAGTCTTCAGCAAACCTCAACTAATACTTCATAATAGAATGGGAGGCCAGGTGAAAGTCTTGAGTTATACAACTATGGTAAAGCAAACACCACGTATATAGAGGTGGACCCCTACAGCATCTGTGTTGTTTCCTGTAATATTTTTACACACACTTTGATTTTGTTTGAACTAGGGATGTGACCTAGGTTTATTGGTAGCCAAGTACCATTTAAAGTTTCTCAAGTGTTTTTTTCCACTCACTCACCTCTCCAACAGACATTGTTTTGTTCCATTGCTCCATCGCTCCATTTCTGTTTTTTTTTTCTTGTCTTCTTTACTGGATATCTCTGTCGGCCTGAGTGTTGAAAATGCCTTTGAATCCAGATCAGATCCTGCTTCAGGCAAACTGCATCACACACACCCATGGAGCAAGAAACACAGCTTGAAAAAAGTGGGTGAGAAAGAGAAAGAGAATCTGAGAGAGAGAGGGAGAGCGGGAGAAGAGAGAAGAAGAAAGAGAGAGGGAGTGAGAGAGACACAGAGAGAGAGAGAGGACGAAAGAGAGAGAGAAAGAGGGGACAAAAGAGAGGGGAAAAGAGGGAGAGAAAGAAGGAGGGCAGGAGAGAGAGAGAGGGAGAGAGAGAGAGAGAGAGAGAGAGAGAGAGAGAGAGAGAGAGAGAGAGAGATTAGATCAGAGAAGGCACAGATGATGTGGTGCTGCCCATGCAATATGTAGCACCTCTGTGGCTCTCTGGACGAGCCGGTAATGAAAGAGTTTGGCCTTGATGGATGGACGAGGAGACCTCGCCTCTCGCCTCCTGATATCTCCCCTCTGAGACGGCACGGCACTCCGGTTTCATCTCCCCGCTCTTCATGCCATCTCACTGAGGACCCGCGTTCACTCACACACCACCCCCCCCCCTCCATCCCCCCCCTCCCGCTCTTCATGCCATCTCACTGAGGCCCCGCGTTCACTCTCACCACCACCCCCCCTCCATCCCTCCATCCCTCCCTCCGCCCCTCCATCTCTCTCTCTCTCCGCTATAGGCACTTGACACTCATGGCTCTCCAGTGTGCTTGTGCCTGTTAAAGGCTTTTGTCTGTTTGCCTGAGTTGCGTGTTGTTGACAGAGCGCTACGAGGCCTGGGTGACCCCAGCAGAGATCACACACACATAGCACACACACATCACACACACACATAGCAGCCGCTAAACTGCATCCGTTTCCCATTTTCATTCACTCATTCACTCATGCGGTTGAGTGTGTGAATGGAAATGGCTGCTGCACATGGGAACACTGAATATGTAGCATTTCACTGGAGAGTATTTTAGAGTGTATATCTTTATATGCTTCACACATTCCACCTGCATCTTCTCTTTCTCACCGTCTCTCTCACACAGCCTAGTCCAACACCGCTCTCTCTCTCAGCTCAGCAAGTGTAACTGGCTCAAAAACACTTTTTAAATATAAAACCCACATTTTTATATTTAATTTTTTTTTTTGTATTGTATAAAAGTACATTTCAAAGAAAGAGTTTAAATAGAGATCACACAGTGAACTATGGCCTTCATCCTCCGCTCAGCCTTCCAATTAATTTGTTTTAGTTGTACTGTAGCTTTCATAGTTGCATAAATTCAATTTTTCTGTTAATATTTATATAATACGCTATTTAATATTTTGTTATATTGTATAAAAGTACACAGTGAACTATCACCTTCATCCTCTTCTCAGCCTTCTATTTTTTGTTGTAGGTTCCATAGTTGCATAAATTAAATTTTCTGTTAATATTTATATAATATTATATTTAATATTTTGTTATATTATATAACAGTACACAGTGAACTATCACCTTCATCCTCTGCTTAGCCTCCTAATTATTTATTTTTTTTTGTTTTAGGTTCCATAGTTGCATAAATTCAATGTTCTGGTTATATTCATACGCTTGTATATGTGTACATCTTTATTTACTGTTCATATTCATAAGCTTGTATGTGTGTACATCTTCATTTCCTGTCCGGTGTGCCTTGCGTCAGTAAATAGCTGCGGTCAGGTTTTAGTCTCCACAGGGCTACAGCAGACACAGATAGTTTCCCCACTGGCCCATCTGTGTTGGTTCTGGCCCGCACTCAACCAGCTGGCACCACTGCTGGGCTTTTTCCCTTTTTCCCTTTTTTTACAGTGTGTATTGGGCAGGAACATGCTGCCCTGGGCTCCCCTCCCAAGCTGTGTGTAAGATGATTGCAGAATGATAGAAGAGTCCATTTCTCTTGCGTTGGTTATCGCCGAGAAGCAGAACTTCATAATTTTTTTTTTCTGTGATGACTTTCTTATCGTCTGTCAGGGAAAATGAAGGAGATT
Source organism: Setipinna tenuifilis (assembly GCA_030347295.1). NCBI lineage: Eukaryota > Metazoa > Chordata > Actinopteri > Clupeiformes > Engraulidae > Setipinna > Setipinna tenuifilis. Next base: position 2,490,950 of record CM059273.1, on the reverse strand, counting down.
CAGAGCAGATGAAGATGACAGACAGAGATGTGAAGAGAGATAAGGTGAAAGGGGCTTAGGCAGAAGCCATATTTCAGTTCACTCTGACTTAAGTTCACTCAGGAGGACAGACTTATTCATGTGCCCCCTTTTACTACAAACTGTGACACACGCAACTCAATATCTATCCAGCGAAATCAATAAAAGAACCCCTTACTGCACCTCGGCCCAATAAAAATGTCAAGAGTCGCTCATGACCAGAAGACACGAGAGCGCTGCGAAACACGCTTTGAATGAGCGCACAGGGGCTCTTCTTTATTCGGTGTCATTATCGGCGGTTACACGCCACCGGGCAGTAAGCGGAGCGCTGTGATTCGGTGACTCACAGAGACAGCGGGTGCGTCAGTGTGTGACTGCGGGTGCGTTTGGCGTCGTGTGTCGCGGCAAGATGACAGGAGGCTCAGTAGGAGAGCAGAGCGAAGATTTTGATCAACTCCGAAATCATTAATGCCTCAGACAAGAGAGACTCTCTCTGTCTTTCTCTTTCTCTCTCTCTTGCTCTCTCTCTTTCTCTCTCTCTTTCTCTCTCTCTTTCTCTCTCCCCATCAGACAAGAGACTCTCTCTCTCTGTCTCTCTCTCTCTCCATCAGACAAGAGAGACTCTCTCTCTCTCTCTCTCTCTCTCTCTTTCCCCTCTCTCTCTCTCTGGTGTCATTCTCACAGATGTGGAGAGCGACACGCACGCACACAAAAGTGAGAGTGAGAGCACTTTAAAGTTGCACTCTGCCGAGCTCTCTGCTCATTCATCGCCTCGTTGTGGCGGTAATGGCGAGAGAGTCGTGCCTGTGAAGGTTCATCGGGGGCATTGAGACAAGCGATCCATTATTCACACACACTGTCAAAGAGATGTTTCTCAGTGACACACACACAGACAGACAGACAGGCAGACAAGAGGAAATGTATATTTTCAGTGGCTTTCATTTGCGTCTCTCTCTGGTTGATTTCATCACGGTTGCAGCAGCACAAACTGAACTGCAAACAGCGCCCCAGTGTACACATCAATGACACACATAGCCAGTGGTTAACTTAACGCTCACACTGTTTTTAATGACACCCGCTTTCGCAGCCACTCTTCAAGTGTGCATGTAGATTCCAGTTATGGGGACGATCCATCAGTGTGGTATCGGTGCTTGGCATGCATGCTGTGCTCACACAAAGGCAAATCCATCGGCCCCCTGAAGCTGGCTTGTGTGCTGGCCCAAATTAGACAAGAAGAGCAGACACAGGCCGCAGCACGCTGACCCAATACAATTGGCTTAATGGCACGTTATCCCTCTTACTCTACGTCTAGTTATCTCTAATATCACTTTCCCACAAGTCAGAATCCTTTGAATGAAGGTATGTGATGCTATTAGAGCTAGTGAGCCTGAGGGCTGTGTGTGTGTGTGTGTGTGTGTCTCTGTGTGTGTGTTCGTGTGTGTGTATAAGTGTGTGTGTGTGTGTATGTTTGAGTGTGAGTGTGAGTGTGAGTGTGAGTGTGTGTGTGTGTGTGTGTGTGTCTGTGTGTCTGTGTGTGTGTGTGTGTGTGTGTGTGTGTGTGTGTGTGTGTGTGTGTGTGTGTGTGTGTGTGTGTGTGTGTTTTAAGTGGAGCAGGAGCAGGTCAAGCTCCTGTCAGCGGACGACTCTGCATAGCCCCACGGGGCACACACCACTCTGCTCCAGCTGGTGACAGCAGCAGAGAGAGAGGGAGAGAGAGAGAGAGAGAGAGAGACAGAGAGAGAGAGAGAGATAGACAAAGAGAGAGACAAAGAGAGAGACGAGAGACAGAGAGTGAGCGACAAAGAGAGAAAAAAGAGAGGGAGAGAGATAGAGAAAAAGAGAGGGCAAGACAATGAGAGATGGAGAGAGGGAGAGAAAGAGAGAGAGATGGAGAGGGGAAGAGAAAGAGAGAGAGAGACAGAGAGAGATGGAGAGATGGAGAGAGGGTGAGGATCAGAGAGAGACAGAGAGAGACAGAGAGAGAGAGATGGAGAGAGAGAGAAAGAGAGTCAGGGGAGAGGTGGGCTGGAGAGAGCAGAGAGAGAGATAGAGAGAGGGAGAGAAAGAGAGAGAGAGAGAAAGAGAGCGAAGAGAGAGAGTCAGGGGAGAGGTGTGCTGGAGAGAGCAGAGAGAGAGAGGGAGAGAGGGAGAGAAAGAGAGAGAGAGAGAAAGAGAGCGAAGAGAGAGAGTCGGGGGAGAGGCTGGCTGGCTTGGCCCTCATTGATTGGCTGTGAGGCGTCTCCTCTG
>CM059273.1:2483685-2486185 GCA_030347295.1 Setipinna tenuifilis | reverse complement strand
AGAAACAGAGAAGGAGGGAGAGAGAGAGGGATAGAGACAGAGACAGAGAGGGAGAGAGAGGGAGAGAAAGAGGGAGAGACAGAGAGACAGGGAGAGGGAGAGACAGAGAGCGAGAGGGAGAGAGAAAGAGGAGACATGAGGAGAGTGACAGGAGAGATATAATGAAGGAGGGGAGAGGGGAGGGCTGAGGGAAGAGAGGGGAGAAGAGGAGAGGGGAGAGGGGAGGACTGAGGGAAGAGAGGGAGGAAGAGAGGGAGGGAGGGAGGGAGAGACTAAATGCATGGGTAGAGATTAGCTTAGTCTCGTAAGGAGCGTGAATCCGACAATGTTAATCTGGTTTCCCATTTGCCGTGTTGTTCTGCCCCAGTACGTTTAACAAGCCCGATAATGAGAGACTGGCATCCGACTCATTAATTAAATTAGCCCTTTTATCCCACCATCTCCCCTTGACCAATCATCACAAACTCCCAACTTCCAGGGTTTTTTTTCGCAATTTCACTTTACTGCAACTCACTCTCACTTTTCTCTCTCCCTCTCTCGCACTCTCTCTCTCTCTCTGTCTGTCTGTCTCTCTCTATCTCTCTCTCTCTCACACACTCTCTCTCTCTCTCCATCTCTCACACTCTCTCTCTGTATGTCTGTCTCTCTGTTTTTACCACTCACACACACACACACACACACACACACACACACACACACACACACACACACACACACACACACACACACACTGAGGCATACGCTTCCTTCCTACGTCAAAGATTGACATTAGTTATTCTCTAATTCACTTGTGCCCTGAGGTCCTGAGCTCCCCAGAGAGACAATGAGGGCAGATTGGGCCTTAGCCAGACAGGCAAACTCAATCGGCCCACAGTGCCCAGCCTTGATGGGATTCACCTGCTGGGCTCCAGGAAATGGAAGATGTGCTGCGATGTTAACCACCACACCCCCCCAACACCCCACAAATTCATTAAAGCCATTTGCCAAAAATAATGTGTTTTCCCCTCATTTGATCCTGCAGTGGTTTTTGTTCCACAGACAATGAGGTGTTGTAGGCGACTAAATGAAATGAGAAAGTGCAGGGCCCCTATGAGGTGTTGTAGGCTACTGAATGAAATGAGCGGTGAGTGCAGGGCCCCTATGAGGTGTTGTAGGCGACTAAATGAAATGAGAAAGTGCAGGGCCCCTATGCATGGCAAATAAGAGCCCTCAGAAGCCCCAGTCTGCCCTGGTCATGCTCATGGTCATGGCTGTGCGGGCAGGTAGGACAGGTGGGCCAGTGAGAGAGGTAAGTGCCTAGTCTGGCCTGGCCATGGTCATGGCTGTGCGAGCAGTAGGCCCATGGTACAGGTGGACCAGTGAGATAGGTAAGCGGCTAGTCTGGCCTGCTTGTGGTCATGGCTGTGCGGGCAGCATGTCCATCATACAGGTGGACCAGTGAGAGAGGTAAGCGGCTAGTCTGGCCTGATCATGGTTATGGCTGTGTATGTACGTATGTGTGTGTGTGTGTGTGTGTGTGTGTGTGTGTGTGTATATGTGTGTGCGGGCAGCATGTCCATCGTACAGGTGAACCAGTGAGAGAGGTAAGCGGCTAGTCTGGCCTGGCCAGTGAGAGAGGTAAGCGGCTAGTCTGGCCTGGCCAGTGAGAGAGGTAAGCGGCTAGTCTGGCCTGGCCAGTGAGAGAGGTAAGCGGCCAGTAAGTGGCTCCTTGTGGGATGTGCTCCAGTGGGGTGCTCCGTCATTAAGGGGCAGTCCAGTCCGGCGGGAGGGGCAGCACCAGTACATCATTACTGTGACACCCCTCAGAGGGGGTGTGAGGGGACTGCAACCCTCGTAATGGTGTGTGTGTGTGTGTCTGTGTGTGTGTGTGTGTGTGTGTGTGTGTGCGCGCACTTGTATGTATGTGTTTGTGTGTGTGTGTTTGAGCACTTGTATGTATTTGTTTGTGTATGTGTATGTGTGTGTGTGTGTGTGTGCGCGCACTTGTATGTATGTGTTTGTGTGTGCGCACTTGTATGTATGTGTTTGTGTGTGTGCACTTGTATTTATGTGTTTGTGTGTCTGTGTGTGCGCACATGTGTGAGTGTATGTGTGTTGTGGGGGGTGGTCACTCTCTCATTCACCTTCCTGAAAGGTCAGTGTTGTCGAGAAACAAGAACAGGACTTTTCACACACCACCTGCGTGGGCGAGCCGTGCATGGCATTCCAAGAGGAAGCTCGGTCCAGTGGCCGCCATTATCTCCCGTACGGATGACCTGCGGCGGTAATCAGCTTTAGGGAGCCCAGCGCCCAACGCATGCTGTAGGCAGAGACTGTATATATGTGTATACTTATGTGCATGCTGTAGGCAGAGGCTGTATATATGTATAAACTCATATACAGTCAATGGTTGTAGGGAGGAGGGAGGTTGTGCCCCTAGGGTGTGACTCATCGGCACTTTAAAATTCCTCACTTGTGTGTGTGTGTGTGTGTGTGTGTGTGTGTTAGTAAGTCCATGCAC
>CM059273.1:2456185-2463685 GCA_030347295.1 Setipinna tenuifilis | reverse complement strand
TGTGTGTGGGTGCGCAGGTGTACAAAGTTCGTGCGTTCAGTTTCTTAAACAGTTAAAATCGGTGAAAGGGGGGAGACGGAGAAGTTCGCCCTTTCACACAGTGATAGTGTGAGAGTCTGGATTTGCCAAGTAAGCATCAAAGTCTCCCAAATCTCATCTTCATGGAGTGAGAGATGGGTTCATCCTCAGAGTGTGAGATATAACCACACCCTAACACCCTAACACCCTAATATAACCACACCCTAACACCCTAACACCCTAATATAACCACACCCTAACACCCTAACACCCTAACACCCTAAACCCCATTTCCCTTACATACATTTCACTGTGTGTCTCCACAGTCATTCTTTTATTTCTCTTTGGGCTTCCTGTTTGTCTGTCTTTCTCTCTCTCCTCCTGTCTCTCTCTCTGTCTATCTCTCTCTGACTCTCTCTCTGACTCTCTCTCTGTATATCTCTCTCTGACTCTCTCTCTGTCTTTCTCTCTGGCCGTGTCCAAAATGTTCACTCGTTCACTATGTAGTTGTATGTAGCCGCTGTCTCTCTCTTTGTCTCTCTCTGTCTCTCTCTCTTTCTCTTTGTCTCTCTCTCTATCTCTCTATCTCTGTCTGTCTCTCTGGCTCTCTCTCTCTGTCTCTTTCTGTCACTGTCTCTCTCTCTTATTCTCTTACTCTCTCTTTTTCTGTTACTGTCTCTCTGACTCTCTCTCTCTATCTCTATCTTCCTCTCCCTCTCTGACTCTGTCTCTCTCTCCATCTCTCTGTCTCTCTCTCTTCCTCTCTGTCTCTCGCGTCATGGTTGCACTAAATGTTTTTTATATTCCTCTCAAACGGGCTGTGAAATGAGGGATCAGTTCCTGGTGCAGTGAGCAGATGTGCTTCCAGTGAGCCCAACCCAGAATACACACACACACACCCACACACACACACACACACATGCATGCACGCATGCACAAACACACACACACTGAAACGCACACACACACGAGCGTGCACGGGCGCACACACACACACACACACACACATGCACAAACACACACACACTGAAACGCACACACACACGAGCGTGCACTGGCGCACACACACACACACACACACACACATGCACACACACACACACACACACACAAACACACACACACATGCACACACACACACACGCACAGAAATGTTGGTACATAAGCCGTCAAGCACAACACATTAACAAACAGACATTTATGCAAACACACACACACACCACACACACATAACACCACACACGCATAACCACTCGCTTTCTCTCTAATCACACTCTCTCCACTTTCCACAGGCAAAAGCATCTCCTCCAAGCCATTATACCGTTGTCAAAAGCCCACATTTCTGAGAACAAAAGACTATGGCGTGCTTAGAAAGACAGTGTTAGAGAAACAGTTGTGCTAAAGAAGTCTGAGCGACTAAACCGAAAACAAAAACACAATGGATTTGGTCCTCTGGCAGCGTACTGCTAAGGCCAACCACACACACACACACACACACACACACACACACACACACAGACACACACTACTACTACTATGGCCAACGCTGGCAGCGCACTACTATGGCCAACGCTGGCAGCAAACCCAGACTGTGTGACTAACACGGCACGGTTATCACAGCATGGCACATTAGCATCTTAGCGTAGCCTAGCCTAGCATAACCTAGCATAGCGTAGCCTCTTAACCAGTTACTGACAGGAAGAAAGGCACTCTGAGGAACTCTCTCCCCAACAACAAACTCATGCTTGCCTGTTTGCCATGTCCCAAATCCTCAGCAGTAATACCAGCTGCACTCTCGTAGCACTCTGTTAGCCACGGATGGCAGGGCTGCACTTATTAAAAAGTTGGCTCAGGTGTCTTGGCTTGTGCAACACTCGGCATGGACGGTGTCAGGAGAGAGAGAGACGTGTGTGTGTGTGTGTGTGTGTGTGTGTGCGAGGAAGGGGCCATGTGTTTGTTCGGCATGGACGGTGTCAGGAGAGAGAGAGAGAGAGACGTGTGTGTGTGTGTGTGTGTGTGTGTGTGGGTATGTGTGTGTGTGTGTGTGTGTGTGTGTGTGTGTGTGTGGGTATGTGTGTGTGTGTGCGAGTGTGTGTGTGTGTGTGTGCGAGTGTGTGTGTGTGTGTGTGTGTGTGTGTGTGTGTGTGTGTGTGTGCGGGGAAGGGGCCATGTGTTTGTTCGGGGCCCAGTGCCGGTGCAGTCTGTCGGGGGGGAGGCTGGGAGAGAGGCAGGAGAGAGTGTGTGTGTGTGTGCGTGTGTGTGTGTGTGTGTGTGTGCGTGTGTGTGTGTGTGTGTGTCTGCGTGTGTGTGTGTGTGTGTGTGTGTGCGTGTGTGTGTGTGTGTGTGTCTGCGTGTGTGTGTGTGTGTGTGTGTGTGTGTGTGTGTGTGTGTGTGTGTGTGTGTGTGTGTGTGTGAGAGAGGCAGGAGATGTGTGTGTGTGTGTGTGTGCGTGCGTGCGTGTGTGTGTGTGTGTGTGTGTGTGAGAGAGAGGCAGGAGGCTCCCCTGGACCAAGGCAGCGCAGCGGCTAATCCCAATCTGTGAGTTCCGCTCAAGCAGTCACTCCCTAATCTCCCTCAGATGCCAGTAGCCATAGCGATAGAGACAGAGAGATGGAGGGAGAGAGAGAGGGATGGAGGGAGAGAGGGAAGAGAAAGAGAGAGGGAAGAGAAAGAGATGCCAGTAGCCATAGCGATAGAGACAGAGAGAGAGATGGAGGGAGAGAGAGAGGGAAGAGAAAGAGAGGGGGAGACAGACGAATGTGAGAGATGGAAAGAGACAGAGGAGATGGAGACACTGGAAAGAGAGGGAGAGACAGTAAGAAAAAGAGAGAGAAAGAGAAAGAGAGGGGGACACAGAAAAATGTGAGAGATGAAAAGAGAGGGAGAGATAGACAAATGTGAGAGAAAGAAAGAGAGGGAGACACACTAATGTGAGAGATGGACAAAGAGAGGGAGAGACAGTAAGAAAAAGAGAGAGAGAAAGAGAAAGAGAGGGGGAGACAGACAAATGTGAGAGATGGAAAGAGAGGGAGAGACAGTAAGAAAAAGAGAAAAAGAAAGGGGTAGGGGGAGGCCCTCGGCTTGAGGTCGACTGCGATACACACTCCCCGCTTGATTTGTTTGCGTCAGCAGAGCAGTATGGGGCATTACTGTGAGCCTCGTCCTTGTGCCTCATTCTGAACACACTCATTTCCTGCTGGCGTGAGGGAGATGAAAGGTATGATTGCAGGTATGGTGTGTGTGTGGGTGTGTGTGTGTGGGTGTGGGTGTGTCTTTGTGTGGGTGTGTGTGGGTGGGTGTGTGTGGGTGGGTGTGTGTGAGTGTGGGTGTGTGTGTGTGGGTGTGTCTGTGTGTGTGTGTGTGGCTGTGCTAAAAAAAAACAAACAAGAAAACAAACGAAGAGATAGTACATGTACCTCTTTCCTGCTGTCTTTGTATCTGTGTGTGTGTGTGTGAAAGAGACAGTGAGAGGCAGATAGACAGTGTACGTATGTGTGTGTGTGTGTGTTGGTAAGTGTGTGTGAAAGAGACTGTGAGAGGCAGATAGACAGTGTATGTGTGCGTGTGTGTGCCTGTATGTCTCTGTCTTTCTTTTTGTGTGTGAAAAAGAGAGAAAGAGAGAGAGAGAGAGAATGAGACAGAGACAGAGCAAGAGAGAGATGAGAGAGACAGAGCCAGAGTATGTGCCCATGTGGTGTCCCTGTATGTGTAGGTGTATATGCTTAGCCCACATCCATAATATTAGTGCTCCCTGCAACTGGGTTTTAGGGCACCTGTCAGTGTGAGTGATGGGGCTGGACTGGAGTTAGAACCGCTGCTCTTCCACAACGACCCAGTGTGAAGCAGGAATGAGCCATCTCATCTAGTGTGTGTGTCATGTGCTGAACACCTACACAGTGGATTGTGTGTGTGTGTTGTGTGTGTCTGTGTGTGTGTGTGTGTGTTGTCTGTGTGTGTGTGTGTGTGTGTGTGTGTGTTGTGTGTGTGTGTGTGTGTGTGTGTGCACCGCAAAGCCTCCCATTCTATACATTCTATACGAGTGTCATGTGCTGAACACATGCACAGTGGATTGTGTGTGTGTGTGTGTGTGTGTGTGTGCACCGCGAAGCCTCCCATTCAGGCCCGGCATGGCATGCCTGTAATTAACAGCACTGTAATTCTCCAGCGCTGTGCAATATCCTGTTGACACGGCCGACAGGCAACATCGCAGCCCAACAGGGCGTGTGTGTGTGTGTGTGTGTGTGTGTGTGTGTGTGTGTGTGTGTGTGTGTGTGTGTGTGTGTGCCCAACAGGGCTAGCGATGAATATTTAATAGTGTTGATTTTATGAGGTTTCAACAGTGCGGTGCGCTCGTTCGCTCGTTGTGTCGCCCAGGTGATGGATTCGCGGCCTTGTAGCGGACATGCGAGGGAGAGCAGACCTCATAAAGGAGAAAGAGAGAGAGAGACGTGTGTGTGTGTGCGAGTGTGTGTGTGTGTGTCTCATAAAGACGGCACATTTATAAGCGGATCACTTCTGATACTGATGTCGGACATCTTAAACGCGTCGCGTCGGCGAGTGATTTGATTGCGGGCGAGGCAGGGCGAGGCGAGGAGAGGCGCGGCGGTCGCGGTCTTCCTCGAGAGTGTCTCATTGGGATTCCAGACATGGCGGCGGGAGTCCATCTGTCAGGTATCTCTCTCTCGTCTCCACGCAGCATCCCGATAAGACATCTCAGCCAGGTGACGCATTTGTGATGAACTTGAGGGACGGCCAAATGGGAAACAGGCAAACAGGGAAACAGACACACACATACACACACAAACACACACACACAGGCACATACACAGACACACAAACACAGGCACACACACACAAACAGACCTACCCCCTACACACATACACACATACACATATAAACAGACACACACACACACACACACACACACACACAGATGTATGCACTCATACACACTATGCATACACACCATCATTCATCACAGCCAATGCATTTTGATGCAGAGGAATTTCACTCACCTGGCAAACTGATGCTCGCTGCTGATAAATCTGTGTGTGTGTGTGTGTGGGTCTGTTTATATGTCTGTGTGTGTGTAGGGGGGTATTCTGTTTGTGTGTGTGTGTGTGTGTGTGTGTCTGTTTGTGTGTCTGTGTATGTGCCTTTGTGTGTGTTTTTGTGTGTGTGTGTGTGTGTGTGTGTGTGTGTGTGTGTGTGTGTGTGTGTGTTTCTCCTGCTCTCTCCTGCCTCACAGCCTGTCAGTGTCAGTCAGCTGGCAAAACAGGATAAACAATTTCCAGGCAGGAGGGACATCCACTTTCCAGCACTTTATGAGGGAAAAAAGAGAGGGAAAAAAGAAGAGGCACGCTGGGCTCCTGCGTTCTTCCCCTCTCCTCCCTCCCTCTCTTCCTCTCTCACCTTCCTCCCTCTCTCTCTACCTCCACACTCCTCCCTCTCTCTATCTCCGCACACCTTGGGCCATCCCTGGGCTCCTGCGTTCTTCCCCTCTCCTCCCTCCCTCTCTTCCTCTCTCACCTTCCTCCCTCTCTCTATCTCCGCACACCTTGGGCCATCCCTGGGCTCCTGCGTTCTTCCCCTTCCTCCCTCTCTCTCTATCTTACCTCCCTCTTTCCCTCTCTCACCTCCCTCCCTCTCTCTCCCTCTCTCCTCTCCCTCTCTCTCTCTATCTCCACACACCTTGGGCCACCCCTCCCTCACCTCCCTCTCTCTCTCTCCACACACCTTGGGCCATCCCTCTCTCTACCTCTCTCCCCTCCCGCTCTCTCTCTATCTCACCTTCCCCTCTCTCTATCTCCACACACCTTTGGCCATCCCTCCCTCTCTCTACCTCTCTCCCCTCCCTCTCTCTATCTCACCTCCCTCTCTCTCTATCGCGACACACCTTGGGCCATCCCTCCCTCTCTTTTTCTCTCTCCCCTCTTTCCCTCTATCTCCACACCTCTCTGCCTCTACCTCTACCTCTACACACCTTGGGCCATCCCTCCCTCTCCCTCTCCCTCTCCCTCTCCCTCTCCCCTCCCTCTCTCTATCTCACCTCCCTCTACCTCTACCTCTACACAACTTGGGCCATCCCTCCCTCTCCCTCTCCCCTCCCTCTCCCTCTCCCTCTCTCCCTCTACCTCTACCTCTACACACCTTGGGCCATCCCTCCCTCTCCCTCTCCCCTCCCTCTCCCTCTCCCTCTCTCTCTCTATCTCTCTCCCTCTATCTCCACACACCTCTCCCTCCATCTCCACACACCTTGGGCCATCCCTCCCTCTCCCTCTCCCTCTCTCTCTCTATCTCTCTCTCTCCATCTCCCCACACCTTGGGCCATCTCTGGGCTTTACTCCATTAGTGGCCCTGTGCCGTCTGGACAGGTTAATTAGCCCGGTGACCTCCCCCTGACCTCTGGGGTGACCCCACTGCCCCCACCTCCGCCACTGCCCCCCATTAATCTGCCAAGGACACGCATATGCGGGTGTGTGTGTGTGTGTGTGTGTGGGGGGGGGGTGGATGGTGGTGGTGACTATAGTCCCTGGCCCCTACCTGGCAAGGAAGGAAGTCTGTGTCCCCCCCCCCCCCCCCCGGGGTCACTCTCCCTGACTCCCAGCTGTCTCCCATAAAACCCCCAGGTCTAACAGGGGGGGGCAGCTTGGCAGGTTTGCGCTCTCTCTCTCTGGCTACCGGAGATGCCGTGACCATCCCAAGGTCGCTCCACCCACCCACCCGCTTGCCCACCCCCTCACACACACACACACACACACACACACACACACACACACACACACACACACACACCCCTCCTGCCCCCTGTGGCCACTGGGACTGGATCACTGCCATTCATTTAGCGGAGTAGTGTCCAGTCATAAAGTGTGACGTGTGCTCCACTGATCCCGTGAATGTGTCCCCTCTTTAACCCCCTTTCCACACACAAACACACACACACACTTACTCATAGACAAACACACACAAACACACGCACTCATACACAAACACACACTCATATACCGACACACACACTCATACACCGACACACACACACACACACCGGGTGGGTTATTATTATTTTACGATCGACCTTCTATAGCAGAGGTGTCCTTATAGGATCTTGCAGAGGACTTGCCCCGGGGGGGTGGGGGTGGGGCATCTGTGACGCTCCTAGTGGCCCCCATCTTCTAATCACTCGTGTAATATGATGCCGTGAGCCAGCGTCATGTCCGTGAAACGCTGTTTTGGCCACAGGCCCACGGACTTGGAAGCAGAGGAAGTGTGTGTGTGTGTGTGTGTGTGTGTGTGTGTGTGTGTGTGTGTGTAGGGAGGGGTGGATAACAACAAATAATGCCAAGAAAGTCAGTCATGTAACCTTGACATGAAAGCCATCAGCGAGCATCATGCCACGACCTGACTCGGTAATGCTGCCAAAATGCTCCCTCTGCGCTCTCTGCTCTCTCTTGAGTTCACTGCAAGGCGCGGATGTGTCATAC
>CM059273.1:2421694-2441694 GCA_030347295.1 Setipinna tenuifilis | reverse complement strand
CAGGAAGACGAGATGCTCTACGGAATGCCAATTCACTTTCTTCTTCCTGCTCCATGAAGTCACCTAAGGACAGGGCAGCTTAGCTGAGGGACCGGTGTGGTGTAAGCCTGCCACTGAACAAGCCTCCTACAAATGACTCACCAAAAGAAAGCATGTCCCGTAATTAGAGGTCTCTCTCTCTCTCTCTCTCGTCTGCCTCCTGGAGACCAGGGCTGCATTCATAACCAGCAGGGTTTTGATTCTTGAAAAGCACTGCCATGCCATGGCAGTGTCTTTGATATCTCCTGAGCTTTCGTGAAATATTTTATAATGTATTTTATATATTTGATCTTTCGAAGCAATGTTATATTAAAGACAGAGAGTCTTTCACACAACAAAGCTAAATGTACCTAGCTGTGCTTTATCAGATGCTGGGTTGTAAACCTGCAGCACAAACTGCTCCTCCCTCCCTCAGGAGCAGGTGTTTTACAGGGGGAGGCGAGGGGACTTTTATACTAATCATCCTGAAGGAGCGTTTAGAGATCCCCATAATTTCAGACGTATTGGAGATGAAAGCCACACCTGGGCCATCTGCAACACGGCGGCACTCGGCACTTTCTGATTTTTTAAAAGGGATTTGTGCAGTTTTGACTTGGCATACACAACAGTTTTGTTTTGCTTTTTACTCCTGTAAATGACACAGACCCTGGCGCTGGCGCTGGCGCTGGCGCTGCCAATGTGGGCTTGCCCCCGGGGGAGGGCACTACAGTATATTAAAGTTCATGAGACAGTTTATAGAGGAGAAGAGGAACAGTCTGCCGCTGGTCGCTGTATCATCCTAATGTGATGGCGATGATGGCGATGGCGATCGTTCTTCATTACGGTGATGGCCTCAAACACCAGGCATGCGTGCTGGAGATCAGCTCCGCTCAGCCCATCCATCCCCCTCTGCCTGACTGGGCCACACAAACACCATCACCGCTAGGAGACTAGCCCAAAAAACAGAGGAAGAAAACGGGGGAGAAAAATGGTGCACGAAAGTTGCCTTGCGCCATGGGAGGGAATTTTTCATTTTGTCTTGCATACATAATGTGTGGCCTAGTCAACAAACTGTCTAGGTGAGAGGAGAGTAGAGGGTTTGGGGGGTGGTGGGGTTGTAGAAAGAGGTGTGTGTGTGTGTGGTGTGTGTGTGTGTGTGTGGTGGGGGTGTGTGTGTGTGTGCGTGTGTGTGTGTGTGCGTGCGTGTGTGTGTGTGTGTGTATGTGTGTGTGTGTGTGTGTGTGTGAGAGAGAGAGGAGGGGTGATGCTGCTTGCATATGCACCCCCAAGGACGTCCATTTTTCAAGAAATGCCACCCCCCCTGGCAGAGCATTCTTCTTAAATCTCTTAAGTTGCCATGAGAACAACGCTAAGCAAATCAACTGGAGAGGGCCATGAATATTGCATCGGCCGCCCCAAGGCCCGGCCCAGCCCAGCCCTGCTGGCCCAGACACACACACTCTTGGAGGGTATTAGTTTACCACCGCTGCCTCTGCTGCCACTGCCTCTGCCTCTCCACCACCAGGGAATATGCATTAGACTCCTGCTCTTGTACACATCCATAAATGCATAAGTCCTTGGAGGGGTGGAGGGGTGGAGGGGTGGAGGGGCGGGAGGGGTGGAGGCGGGGGGTGGGGGGTGGCGGATGGGAGGTGGGGGATGTCAGTGTCTGTCACCAGCAGAGATGAGTGCCATGGGATATATCAGGATGAGGAGGACACACGGGATTGGCTCGTGCGGAATTTCGGGGTACGCATATTGTACCGTGCCGTACCGTACCGCACCACGTGTTGGTCCCTCTGGGGAGTCTTGCTGAAGCCACGCATGTGATCAGAGTGATTAGGGGATTGTGGGGGGTTATGACCCTGTTGTGATGGCTGTCTTTGTCTGTGCCTTCTATCGGAGTGATTAGGGGATTCTGGGGGTTGTAGTCCCTGTTGTGATTGCTGTCTTTGTGTCTTCTATCGGAGTGATTAGGGGATTCTGGGGGTTGTAGTCCCTGTTGTGATGGCTGTCTTTCTCTGCGGCTTCTGTTCCCAAGCTGAACATCAGCATCAAAGCTGACAGCTACGATAGACATAATAAGTGGTCCAGCTCCTTTTTTTTAAATTCTGTATTCAGTGACAGATGACAAGTCACACACCTACGTGCACCATTAATGGTGCAAATTCAGTCCTGCCACTTCTTCCGGTAAACACAAAAATAATATTCTCCCATCATGTTTTTTCAAAGCCACATTCTCTGGCTAAACGAATTTTACATTTACACAACTCATGTGTTTACAAAAAGTTTTTTAAGCCTCTGTTTGAAGTCGTGGAGTGCCCATCTCAAGGGGGTTATTGATCAAAGGTGACAGTGTATGGCACAGGAAGGCGGACTTTGGGGCTGGGGGCCGGTGGGGGGGGGGCTAGGGCGCTGGAGGGCTGCTACTGCTTGTGTAAAGTTAGGGGGGATTTTATTATGTGGCCTGTCTGTCCTGGGGGGGCGGAGGGGGGGCAGCTGTAGAGTACACACCGCAGGTCACAGCCCCCATGCCAGCACCCTGATTGAGTTTCATGCTCCTGCCAGTTGGGGTCTTAGCTACCCACTGATAGAGAGAGAGGGAGAGAGAGAAAGAGAGAGAGAGGGAGAGGGAGGGAGAGAGAGAGAGAGAGACAGAGAGAGAGAGAGAGAGAGAGAGAGAGAGAGAGAGAGAGAGAGGGAGGGAGAGTGAGAGGAGTGCAGAGACAGAGAGAGAGTAAGAGAAAGTGTGTATGTGTGCTATAGAGAGAAAGAGATAGAGGAGAGAGAGAAAGAGAGAGGTGGGGGGGGGGGGGGGGGGGTGAAAGGAAAAAAAAGGGTGAGACTGCAAAGCAAAGCCCAGCCCAGGAAGATTTGTCAAAAGGGCTGTGGATGCCTGAGCTCTTTTCCAGTGCACCTGGTAGAAGGAGAATTCCCCTACACCGAGCCCAGGGTGGCCAGGGTGGCGGAGAGACTGGAGCGGCGAGGAGACTGGGGCTGCAGAGGGGGACTGGGGAGGCAGAGGGGGACTGGGGCGGCGGAGGAGACTGGGGAGGCAGAGTGTGGCTTTGGCGACGGAGGAGACTGGGGCTGCCATTATCTGTGCAGATCCGCTCTTTCATTTCCAGCGAGTGAGCGAGGCGGCCGGGAGGCGAGGCGAGGGGAGGTGCGGGCCACAGTGGCTTTGTAGTAAAATTGATTCTGCTCGTTTGATGTATCATTGTTGTCACTGCTAACCAGATCACCTCTGTGCACAGAAAACACACCAGCCCTCTGAGCCACCGCTGAAATGACTTCTCCATTTAGCTATTCTTTTCTTTCTTTTTTAATC
This sequence comes from Setipinna tenuifilis, assembly GCA_030347295.1. Classification (NCBI taxonomy): domain Eukaryota; kingdom Metazoa; phylum Chordata; class Actinopteri; order Clupeiformes; family Engraulidae; genus Setipinna; species Setipinna tenuifilis. Next base: position 2,438,345 of record CM059273.1, on the reverse strand, counting down.
CTTTCTTTCTTTCTTTTTCTTTCTTTCATTCTTTCTTTCTTTCTTTTTTTTACTTCAATTTTCTTTATTTCTTTCTTTGTTCCATTTTGTCTCACCCTCTCTCTCTTCCGCTCTCTCTTCCTCTCTGTGTGTGTCTCTCTCTCTCTGTCCCTCTCTCTGCTTGTCTCTTTTTTTCTCCCCTCCCCCTGTGTGTCTGTCTCTGTGTCACTGCAGTATTCATGGAGGAATAACGGAATAAGGAAGAATGCTCCTAGTTTTCTAGTTTCTTTAGGGACACCCCCCCCACCCCCCTGAATATGAAAGCATTCTTGAGATTTTCAATTTCAATTTCTGCTTTTTAATATTTATTTTCCATTTCCACTATGATTGTGACAGCACAGTTTAACCATATCCCTCTGTGAAATTTTTTTCTCATTTCCTGGCTGTGTGGGGTGGTGGTGGGGGGTCGGAGTGAAACCATGTGTATATATGTATACAGTGTTGACTACATGTATAAACCCCTTTGTGATGAATGGCCATGTACTTGCTCCCAAAGAATAAGCCATCATGTAACCACTTCTTAAGAAACTCAAAATCACTTTTCAGATTTTCTAAGAATTAGGTCTTCATTTTATTATTCTTAGCCCTGCTGAATTTGTCATTGTAAAAACTGTTTTCATTTCCTGAGCTATTTCAGCCATTTTAGCAGTGGTCCTCCAGGAAACTCACTCTCTGGGTGAGCGAGTAGTACTGTGTGAACATCTGTGTCACAGCGGTCGAGAGTGACCCAAACAATTAGCCCATGGCCTCTTGATGATCCCTCTGCCATGGCGGCAGCAGTGCTGCAAAACACCCCCCTCTACTGGCCACACCGCGGAACTGCAGGCTAAAGCAGCATGTGGTCCCCAATTCACCCTTCACCTGCCCTGACCAATTTCATGCCCTGGGCACCAAGACTGTAACTACTGGCAATTGCCACACAGCCAGTTCCTCTATCACACACACACACACACACACACACACACACACACACACACACACACACACACACACATATATAAGCACTTGGTGCTGCATTAAAATAAATCACATAAGGCTGCTGACATTGAAACCCAGCCCACTATAACACCTACACTACACTGTACCCGGACTAGAACTAGAACATTCTAAACACCGCCAGAAAGAGTAATTATGCCTACTTTTCATGCCTAATTATTTAAAAAAAAAAAAACATTTTAGTTGACTATTAAAAGCAGGATGGAGGCTGGCTTCTTAGATTTAGTTGTCAGTGTATCAGTGTTTCTTCGGGCAGACAGTTTATGATTAATGCAGCACACCGAGGATAAGTGTATTTCCCAAAAACGGTGTAAAAAAGTTATTCCCAAAGCAACTGATTAGATATTCCTGATTATGTATTGTGCGAGTAAAGGATGTTAACTAATTTAACAAGTAAATGTTGCTCTCTTCCTAGCACACACAACACTGTGCTGAAGCAGCCACCACTATGCAACAGATTAACTATTCAGTAATCTCATTTCATCTGTCTGCTCACGTTTGTCCCGACTCCTTTCTTCTTCTTCTCCTTCCTCCTCCTCCTCTTCCCCGGGCACTAGCCGGCTTTGGTCTCTCGTACACGATGGGCTTTATGATCCTCACTAAAGGCAGAGGGGGGCTGTCTGTTAAATAATCTATGGAGTTATGGGCTATGTTGTTCTGGCTATGCCTGTCTTTGTAATGTTTCAAATTAATCCAATTAAAACAGTATCAGTGAAAATTAGGATTTTTATTTTATTTTTATTTTAGAATTAATATATTTTTTAATCATTTTATGTCCTCGTTTGGGTTGCCCCTATGATGGAATGCTGCTGATTCTGTGGCTTGGTGCTGAGTGTATCTGTTGAGCGTAAAACAACATAGGGTTGACCTTTTGACAGCCACTGTAAATGTCACATGTGCGAGACGGGAATGTCACATGTGCAAGACGTGTAGAAGATGTTACAGATCCGCAGTATATATATATATATTCCCTCCTTGGTCACTGTGATGGATATGTACCCGTGTGCCCATGGGCTCATTATACTGTGTGTGTGTGTACATGTGCCACTGCCTTCTCTCTCTTTCTCTTTGCTCTCTCCTCTTCCTCTCTTTTTGAGATTCAATTGAAAGAATTTTTACCGACTGACATGACAGTGGTCGCCATAGCTGAGCTCTCTCTGACTTCCTGTTTCCTGTTTCTCAGATGTTTTGCAGTCCACACATTTTGTATACATTCTTAAGTCTCCACCCAGTTAACTAAGAACCTGCTTCATATTCTCTATTTTTTTAGAATCTACAGAAGTCCGACTTTCTTTGGCATGTTCATAACTACTTCATTAATGCATAATTGGTTAATTTGTCAATTTATTATAGACTAAGTAATCACCTTCGGTACATAAGGGGACATCTAAGGTTAGTATTAAGATTGTGGTTAGTAAAGTTAACATTAGCTTTGAGGTTATTAACCTTGTAACAATTTATTAACCACATGAATAAAAATAAATGTGAACGCTTAATTTATTATAATCATAGAGACATTGAAAAAAGAGAACCATATCAAAGGAGAAGAGGTCAGGTCAAGCGTGATATGCCAGCATATGACAGAGGGTCCAAAGGTTGTTTTTAAGCAGTACAGGGCTGCATGTCTCTGGCTGTGAGACACGTTGCTATGGCAACATGTAAGGGCTGTCTTTTGTTCCCAGGGCAGTCCATCTCTTAGTGGTCACATACTTCTTAAAGCACACACACACACACACACACACACACACACACATTGTCACTGATATTTGTTCACAGGGCAGTCCATCTCTTAGTGGTCACATACTTCTTAAAGCCTTCAGGATGCTGCATGTATCCTCTACAATACAAGCCTCTCTTGACATACAGACACACACACACACACAAACACACACACACACACCATCTCTTAGTGGTCACACACTCCTTAAAGCCTTCGAGATGCTGGACACCTTCAGGATACACACACGCACGCGCGCGCACACACACGCACGCACGCACGCACGCACGCACGCACGCACGCACGCACGCACACACACACACACACACACCCACGCACACACACACACACACACACACACACACACACACGTACACACACACACACACACGTACACACACACACATACATACATAGTCACAGATATTTCTTAAAGTTAATCTTTCAGGAGCAAGTAATTGGTGCAATTATACATTTTTATTCAATTTTCTCGCCTCTTTGCTGTTCATTATGCCTATTGTAAATGATCCACTTTTCACTCTTTATAAGACGAGCACAAAGTGCCACATTAGAGCTGCGCTGTATTCACTGCCAAAAAACAACTTGTTGTTCTCCTGTGAGGATTACAGTGACATTAGCGGCGTCAGCTTTAGATGAGGCAGCGATGACTACTGTTTGTGAACACTGTACGGCCCACTGCGAGGAGTCAGGATGAGTGACAAAAACAGGTCAATTTCTTTGTGCAGTTTTATTTTAATCTAAAAAATGCAGCATCACATAAAGATGTTTAGGAGTGGTATCATGTATATATATATATATTGTATATATATTTCCATTTCTCTATACACACACACATATGTTTTTTTTTTATTGTGTCGTGAGCAGAAATGTTACATTAAACAACACAACGTTTAATCAAATTTTTTTAATCTACAGTACATGTAAATGTTAGTAAATCTATACATTCCCATTTATAAACCAGGTCGTAGCCCATTAATGTAAAGTTAAATACATTTTATTTCTTTCTTTCTTTGTTTGTTTGTTTATTTGTTTGTTTATTTAGTTTATAGAAAGTGCCGGCATATCCAATCTTTTTAAAGTCCAAACCTCCAGGAAGAAAAACATTTGTCAATTCAGCACAGCCAGACCCTCATATGGAGGGAGAAGGTGAATTTTTTTTTGGTGAATTTTTGGGGAACAATGAAAAGAAAATGTCCAAACAAAGGGAAAAAAAAAAGAATCTCCAGAGCTCAGTTTTTGTCTCTTGTCACTATGCTTCTTTCCTCCATCAAACTTTAAACCAGAACACAAACACTTCGAAGAACACAAGCGTTACTGCCTACACTCTAAAGTCCTGCAGATCTTTCAGACATTACATCAAATGCAATAAATCAATGAAATCATTTCCTGATCACTGGTTAAAGTAACAGACCGTCTGCACTGTACTTTATGAGAGAGCTTCATGAAGATGTTGAGATATGTGTCACACCGCTATGAATGACCTTGAGATTGTAAGTCTGCTCGTGTTGTCTCTGTGCCGCTGTATCAGTCTGTCTTGTGTCTGTTTTACACCAGCTGCCTGAGTATTTGTTTTCCAATTTCCAGCAAATGGTTGTTTTTTGGTAAGCAGTTAAGGGTGTACTGTGTTTGTTGTTCATCTGTAAGATTTCTATTGCGATACAAGGAATCACTCGTTCTGTTTTGTTTTAACTGAAGAGGTACAGAAATACGAAACACACACACAGACACACACACACACAGACACAGAAACACACACAGACACACACACAGACACACGCAAACACAAACACACAGACACAGACACACACACAGACACAGACACACGCAAACACTCACAGACACACACACACAGACACACAAACACAGACAGACAGACACACACACACACACACACACACACACACACATAATAGTGTTTTCAAAACAAAGCTTGAGCAAATCGAATGAGCCTTGTATTATTCATTGTTTTTTCTGCTCTGTTTGCATCACAATCAGCAGAGAGAATGTTCTGCTCCAGCCTGGAAACCTCTTCTGGAGGCCCGGCCATGGCGCCGCACCAACACTAAATTGCTTTTTCCATTTCTCTTTTTTTCTTCTTCACTTCCCTTCCCTTCTTTTTTTCTTTTCTTCATCTCCTCCTCCTCTTGTGTGTTGCCATCCTTGAGGTGGGACAGGCTGGGATGTGTGTGTGTGTGTGTGTGTGTGTGTGTGTGTGTGTGTGTGTGTGTGTGTGTGTGTGTCAGTGGAGTGGAATAATGAGACTAGGTCCACTACATTCCACACACCAGGTTTCAATGGACCACTGCTCCTGTCCTCGCCTTTCCGCTCCTCTCGTCCTCTTCTCTCCTCTTCTCTTCTCTCCTCTGCTTTCCCCACCTCTCCTGTCCTCGCCTCTCCACTCCTCTCCTCTCATCCTCTTCTCTCCTCGTGTCTCCTTTCCTCTCTTTTCCTCTCCTCTCCTGTCCTCACCTTTCCGCTCCTCCTCTTCTCTCCTCTTCTCTTCTCTCCTCTGCTTTCCCCACCTCTCCTTTCCTCTCCTCTCCTCTCCTCATCTCGACTCTCCTCCCCTCCTGTCCCCTCTCCTCTCCTCTTCTACAGTCCTCTCCCCTTCCCTTCCTTTCCTCTCCTCTCCTCTCCTCTCCTCTCCCGTCCTCCCCTCTCCTTTCCTGTCCTCTCCTCTCATTCTCTCCTCTCCTTCTCTCCTCTCCTCTCCTCTCCCCTCCTCCTCTCTCCTCTCCCCTGCCCTCTCCTCTCCTCTCCTTGCCTCCCCTCTCTTCTCCTCTCCTCCCCTTCTCTCCTGTCCTCTCCTCTCCTCTCTGCTTCTGTCATCTCCTCTCCTTTCCCCTCCTCTCCTGTCCTCCGCTCTAGTCTCCCCTTCTTTCCTTTCTCCTCTCTTCCCCTCCTCTCCTTTCCTCCCCTCCCCTCCCCTCCCCTCTCCTCTCCTCTCCTGTCTGGCTCCCTTGCTGTGGCTCCTCAGTGAGCATGCTGACTCTGACCCTCCCCTCGCCTCTCCTCCCCTCTCCTCCCCTCTCCTCTCCTCTCCTCTCCTCTCTCCTCTCCTGTCCTCTCCTCATCTCGCCTCTCCTCCCCTCCCCTCTCTCCTTTCCCCTCCCCTCCTCTGCTCTCCTCCCCTCCACTCTCCTCCTCTCCTTTCCTCCCCTCCTCATCTCCTCTCCTCCACTCTCCTCCTCTCCTCTCCTCTCCTCCTCATCTCCTCTCCTCTCCCCCCTCTCCTCCTCTCCTCTCCTCCTCTCCTCTCCTGTCTGGCTCCCTTGCTGGGGTTCCTCAGTGGGACAGGAGGCACAGCATGCTGACTCTGACCCTCCCCTCTCCTCGACTCTCCGCTCCTCTTCCCTCCTCTCCTCTGCTCTCCCCTCCTCTCCTCTCTCCTCTCCTGTCCTCTCATCTCGCCTCTCCTCCCCTCCCCTCTCCTCTCCCCTCCTCTCCACCCCTCTCTCCTTTCCCCTCCCCTCCTCTGCTCTCCTCCCCTCCACTCTCCTCCTCTCCTCCCCTCCTTATCTCCTCTCCTCTCTCCTCTCTCCTCTCCCCCCTCTCCTCCTCTCCTCTCCTGTCTGGCTCCCTTGCTGTGGCTCCTCAGTGGGACAGGAGGCCCAGCATGCTGACTCTGAGTGGGCCAACTCACCTTTGACCCCTGAGCTGGCGTAGTCTAGGCAGACTAGAGCGCTGAATCTGGCGTAGTCTACACACACCAGAGCGCTGAATCTGAATCTTGGATTGATGTGGTGAATGTTACACAACAGCTCCACTGCCATTGTTTGACTGGACAGAAAAATCTATCTACATGAGTGCTCAGCCTTAGCCTAGTGGCCTTACTGTTTGGCAAGGCGTTTTTTATGTTGCACATTTCAAACACAGGCAATTCACAAGGCCTCACAGAAATGGAAACAAAAAAAGGAAATAAATACAAAGACAAGACATTAAACATGTTAATATATAATCAAATAAAAAGTAAAATTAGTTCTGAAATCAACTTAAGATGTATTGATTATGTTGCTACTCTTCCATCGGTTTATCAGATAGCAGTGCTGTGAAGTCTGTGTGGAGTACATGTATATGTGAGCGTTTGTGTGGGCAGCTGTGGCCTAGTGGTCTGAGCATTGGTCTTGGTATCGGGGGGTTACAGGTTCATATCCTGTTCCACTAGGATGAGTGGGGGTGGGAGAGGAAACAGCTAGTGCCCTCCTGCACCCTCATCTATGGCTGAAGTGCCCTTGAGCAAGGCATCTGACCCCACATTGTTCCAGGGACTGCAACTGAAACCCTGTACCTAAATAACTGTAAGTTGCTCTGGATAAGAGTGTCAACTAAATGTAATATAAAATCTGCTCTATAACTAAGTGGATGCTAGTGTTGAGATTATAAAACTGCAGAATGCACTCAGTTCTTCTCATCATGAATAAGCAATTTGAATAAGCTAAGGTTGTTCAGCTGCCTTTTTGAGAAGACCTTTGTGTTGACCACTGCAGTAATTAACATAACTGTTAGTAAGTGTTATTGTCCCACAGTGGTTTGTGCCAACTTGCAATCTTAGATAACTGTAACTGTTTTTGTAATCTGAAAGTATTTTTTGAAATAAAAATTAAAACAGTTGAGGTTGTACACCGCACTCTCAGCCAAGGTGCCAGAGAAACACACATCAAAAGTTAAGAAATAAATCTCTGCACACTTAGATCCATGCAAAAAAGTTGTTTAATTGTTCCCTGTTTTTAATTCTTTCAGAGCTGACCAGGGCATGATGAAGGTCTCCTGACCACAATTTTGGAAAGAATTAAACAGGAACGAATTAAACAAAACTTTTGACATGGATCTAGATGTGTAGAGATGTTTTTCCACTTAACTTTTGCTAAATAAAAAAAAAGAAGTTGTTAGACTCTATATCAAGCTCAAGGTCATATTGTTATGCTGTGCTTCGGCATGGCTGTCATTGTCATGGGACAGTGTGTAGTCTCAGTATTTCTGTGGTGTTTTTCAGTGAGAGAATGATAAGCCCTTAAAAGGTCATCTGTCAATATGGTTTGTGGACCAGTGCAATCTGCAGTGGCTATGAAATAGTTTTTGGCCTGGGAGCCAAAGGCGGCAATGAATCCCACAGCACCCTCACAACAAGATGGTGAAGCACAAAACCAGCTTTAGTCTATGATGGAGGACTATTCCATCAGAACACTCTCACTGTTTGCTCTCACTGGGCCCAGTGGGTCTGGCCATTACCCAGCATTTCGGCCAGAAAGACTCAGAGAAAGGCATAAAGTTTAAAGGGATTTAATATGAGATTAACATTAGTTGACAGTAGAGAATAGTCTTTGGCGGAGGTCCAGTCATCAGCCCGGGTCTAATGTTGAGGGGTCCGACGGATCCTGCCGCGGAGTTTAACTGGAACCGAGACACACACCCCGGGCGCACGGGTAGACTGGACCAAACTGGTGGTGGTGGGGATGGAGGAGGGGACTTCAAAACGCCGGTACCTGAGCAGCGGAAAAGGCGAGTTAGGTATGTCATTTTTTAAAGCAGGTGGCGGCCGCTGATTGGCCGAAAGCGAAGTGCGCTTCCGTGATGTTGGAGTCTTCCTGGCAGAACTTTCGCAGGCTTTCATTTCCCATAGGGTTAGATGAGCTCATTGCAAGCATCAGTATCGGGTTATTTGTATTAGTTCTGTCAGGACCACTTTAGTCAGAAGAAATGAGAACAAGGAATCCAGCAGAGTGAATGTTACAAAGCGACTTTATTTCTAATTGCAGAACAATTTGTAGTTGGTGGCTATGACTGTTCAGAGGAAGTTCCTGTCTTTCCTGTCAGAGGAAGTTCCTGTCTTTTCTATTAGCTCCATGGAAGGCAAGATGGGGCTATAACAGCAGCATCCTCAGGGTGAAATACCCCCATTTACAAACTGAAAGGGTAACATATTTGCCCCCTAGAACAGAGCAAGCAACAATAACCATATTATGACACTGTTTTAAGTAATTGTGGGGAGATGTGTTGCAAAGCAATGCGCAGGAGGAGCTGACAAAAGCAGAAGCTTAAATAAGGCGCCCTGATTGAAAGCGGTCACTTGCAAACAACAGCTGACTAGCTAATCGAACAGCTGATTGACTAAGCAAACAGCTGATTGGCTAAGCGGACAGCTGATGTGGGCGGGGTTAGCATTAACCAATAGGAGACATAGCAGCTGATAGTGGACTTGACTATGTAGCCTGCCTGAACTAACTCAGGATGGTCCAGTTATCCATCACAAACAGCAGCAAATGGAGCAAAGCTTAATGTGGAGCGGTTATGCAACAGTTTAGGTCTGCTCTAACTACTTAGCAATTCCTAATTTAGTGCCTGCGGCTGAACCACACCCGTGAGGATATCCACGAACATCCTCACTCCCACTCATGTTATACTGCTTAATTAATTTCCTGGAACATCCTGAAGTAAATGTTAGACATACAGTAGTAGACGAGTAGAAATAGAAGCTCCATTTTGGTTGTTGCTTTGCCATCTGTTCATCACTGCAATGTGTGATGTTTAGGAGCTTTTCAGTTCTAGTGTTCAAATGTGCCAGATTTACTGTTGCTCTCGTACCACCCCCATTCCCTCTCCTCTTTTTATTTCCCCTGCTCTGCAAAACCACAAATCTCGCCCTCCCCCCTGTTCCCGATTAGCAAAACTACAACACACTGAGGAAACTGGTCCACTGAGATTATTTCCCCCTTTTACAGACCCAGGTCCTTGTGCAAACGCTGGATGTGTTTTTTGTTTTTGTTTTGTTTTTTTTTTTGCCGTCCCATACACGACAGACGGCTAGCGGACCATAAGGAGGTATTTGCTGAATTTGTCAAAAAACATGTTTGCTTACAATCCCTCAAAAGCACTAAAGCACTAGCGGTACCGCTAACAGCCTCTGTTAGCAGAGCTTCTCAGAAGAGCTGTGAAATGTGACACTTCTTGAACCAGAGCCAAGCACACCAGTCTTTGTTTACATCCTAGAAGACAATTGTGTGCGTCATCCCTGTACTGCACTGACTCAAATTTACATGTCATACTGGAGAAGAAAACACACACATACACATACACACACACTCACTCACACACACACACACACACACACACACACACACACACATACACACACACACACACTGTTTGCTCTCACATGTAATCCTGTGGATTTGTGGCCCTTTGTGTCCCCCACCTAACCCTTTTTATATTTCCCTCCATCTTGTTCTCGCACGTGTTTAGGAGGGGCGCAGGCTTGTGTCCCCCAACTAAACCTTTATACTTCCCTTCATCTCTCGTGTTTAGGATGGACGCCGCCTTCACACACACACACACACACACACACACACACACACACACACACACACACTCTCTCTCTCTCTCTCTCTCACACACACACACACACACTGTTTGCTCTCACATGTAATCCTGTGGATTTGTGGCCCTTTGTGTCCCCCACCTAACCCTTTTTATATTTCCCTCCGTCTTCCTCACCTGTCTAGGATGGACGCAGCCTTCCAGAAGGTTCTTCAGGTGGACCTGGAGGTGAACGGGCTGCTGGACCCTCTGAGCAGCCGAGCGGTCACCTGGCAGGTGGAGTACCCTCTGTCCCGCTCGCTGTCCGACGAGATCCAGACCCTGATCCGCCTGGCCCCGCAGGACCTAGGCGGCATCGTGCCATTGGCTATGGTAAGACAAGCTACCCAATCAGCTATCAGCTATCGTGCCATTGGCTATGGTAAGACAAACCAGCCAATCAGCTATCGGCTCTGCCCAGGTTACAATATGGCAGGACCTGGGCGGCATCGTGCCCCTGGCTATGGTAAGACAAACCAGCTAATCAGCTATCAGCTATCGGCTTTGCCATGCAGGTTACAATATGGCAGGACCTGGGCAGCATCGTGCCATTGGCCATGGTAAGACAAACCAACCAATCAGCTATCAGCTATCAGCTGTCGGCTCTGCCCAGGTTACAATATGGCGCGCTATGCTATTTCTTTTATCACCGGATCACATAATTGGAAAGAGGATAAAAGGCTAATGTCTCCATTATCTGGTGCATAACACAGGGCATCAGCTGTCACAGGAAGTGGGAAGTAATGATGATACATAGCGCCAGGTTCAACAGGGTGAATGGCTGCTTCCAAAGTGGATGTATGAGAGTTTGGTTTGTCAGATGTGCAAGGCTTGCATTTTTTTAGGAATGGGCTCCTTTAACTGCAGTGCACCAGATGGAATTAATCAAACACCGAGGTCTAATCTCATCTCAGGCAAGCACTCGTCTTTTTCTGGGACAGACACTTTGCATTGTTGGACCACCTATGTTTACTGCAGATGTTTAACAGTTATTTCATTCATAGATTTCCAGATTTCTCATTCATTCATTCATTCATTCATTCATTCAGTCATTCATACATTCAATCATTCGCTCATTTAAAAAAAATGTTTGATGCATCAAACAACACACACACACACACACACACACACACACACACGCACGCACACACACACACACGCACACACACACACACAGTCTGAGAAAATAAAAGTTTCCATCAATCAAGTCTGGGAATGTACATTGTCAGTGTGTTTCAGCTTCCATCCATCTATCCATGTAGAGTCTGAGTGCAGTGTAGCGTCTCTGTCCATGTAGAGTCTGACTGCAGTGTAGCTTGTCTGTCCATGTACTGACTGCAGTGTAGAGAAGGCAGAGGGCCGCTGGGTATGCATGCAGCAAGGGCATCTGTGATGAAATGCTCTGTTCTCCATGTGCAAGCTTTATTAGTTCAGTGATTTCACTAAAGTCCAGTTGCTTACTCTAAATATGCAAGGGTGGCAGTTTTGCATACATTCATGAGGCACTGGCCAGTCTAAATGACCTTTACAAGAAAATATACAAATATCACAGTTGCAGTTAGGATCACTGAGCCTATTATTGTGTGCTTTGCAGCGCTACAGACAGCTTCATGCTGGTGTGTTGTTTGAGCATTGACATCTGAAGGCCATTTTGACAAGTCATTGAGTACTGGCAACATATATTTTTGCTGTCATTCGCAAATTATGCTTGTTGTTCCTGTCCTTCACAGCAACATTTTTGAGACCGTTCTACTTAGGTCCTGTCAAAGAGTAGACTTAGGTCTAGACAAACTCAGGAAATTATTAAAAAGCGTCTAAAAAATGTAAAACGTGTCTTGTGTAACATTGGCAAACCTCAAGCAAATTTTATGTGTCACTTTATGTCACTGTGCTGCACTTTGCTTGATGAGTTAGTAGTCATTAGTCAGTGAAAGCCTTGGTGAAACTTTTACAGTTAATTGTGTCCATCAACATATGTAAAATACCCTGATTTTTATCATGTTTTACAACAAAGTGTCCAGGAAAAATGCTTTACGCAAAGGTGCAAAGTGAAAGCGTGAAGGGAAGAGGCATTGTAAGAGCAAAGGACAGAGGGGAGCATATACATACAAGGCCATAATAAATGCTCAATAATATATGCACTATGTATAGGGGCTGTGAACAATTTTTGGTGGGATCACTAAAAAACACGGCAGACAGATCAATGCATCCAGGCAAGAACTGACTTTAATCTCCTCCACTGATGGCTCCAGGCCTTTGAAAGAGACATGCTGATCGCTTTCTCTAATTATCCCTTCTTCTGTGTGTTTTTGTGTTTGGTGTGTGTGAGGCATCTGTGGCTTTAGCATGTGGCTTTGTTCTCTTCTCGTCATCATTAAACATACACGTTATTGATTTCGCCTACATCTGATCTGCGGGGCTTTGAAGCTTTTTGTTTATTTCACTCTGAAAGGCAAAATTGTTCTTTTATTTGAAGACTGCCTCATGTCTGTCTCGCTTCTTCCATTTTTTTTTTTTTTTGCCTTACTGACATTGTCAATCCCCCGGCAGTACATTGTGTCTTCCCTCTCTCACACACACACATCGTCTCTCTCACACACACATCTCTCAAACACATCTCAACTCACACACATCTTCTCTCACACACACACATCTCCACACACACATCTCACACACACACATCTCCTCTCACACACACATCCTAGCTCACACACACATCTCACACACACACATCTCATACACACACATCTTCTCTCACACACATCTTCTCTCACACACACACGGTACACTGCAGAGGAATGGCAGCTTACACAACGGGAGCAGTCCACGAGAGAGAAAGAGCACACACATCTCACACACACACATCTCACACACACACATCCTCTCTCACACACACAACTCACACACACACAACTCACACACAGCACACTGCAGAGGAACGGCAGTTTACACGACAGGAGCCGTCCACGAGAGAGAAATAAGCTAATAGCATCTGCTGAAACAACTGCTTCACTGAACAGGACGCGTGCACATTTTAATTAGGGCTAATTAGGCTAATAGAGTATATGGTCCTCTAGCATAATTGAGGAGCTAATTGAATTTGGGCCAAGTGTAATTCTTTTGGAATGGGAAGAGTTGGTAAGTGACTGCAGACATCTAAATGTAATAAGATAATGGTTATTTATAACATGGCTGGCTGGATTGAACATGAACGCAGGGGGATGGTGGGGTTGGGGGGTAAGGGGGTGGGGGTGAGGGTTGGGGGGGGGGGGGGGGGGGGCAAGCGGCGTGCGGCTTCATAGTTTGCTGGTGATATGGTCATGAATTACGAGCAAGGAAAGTTAGAATGAGAGGTCATTTGGAACATCGCCATGGAAATGAGGAGGGTGGGGCTGGGGGGGGGGTGGGGTGGTGCAAGACTGTAAAGAGAGGGAGGGAGGGAGGAAGGCGTTGCTTTTACTGGAAATGGTCAGAGTTGGTGCCAGCCATTGGTCAGTCAGTCCATTAATTGGACCCACACACCTCACTCTAATGTCTTGCTTTATGTCCTAATGTTTATCCTCACCAGCACAACACACTGTAAAGCCCTTTTTTCTTCTTTGTGTTTGCCCACAGTCTAGAAATCCCAGCAAAACACATCTCCACCCATCACAAAAGAGGGTCTTCCTTAACTCAGAAAGTTTCGCTCAGCAAGGTGCAGAAATGTGTCAGTGGACTGAAGAAACTAGAATATAATCAGCCCTAAACACAGTAATATGCAACAAGAGACAACAATCATTGGTGTGTGTGTGTGTGTGTGTGTGTGTGTGTATGTGTGTGTGTGTGTGTGTGTGTGTGTGTGTGTGTGTGTGTGTGTGTGTGCATGTGCGTGTGGGTGTGTGAGTGCGTGTGTGTGTGTGTGTGTGCCTGGTAGTGCACAAATCTGTGTATTTGTTTGTTTGTTTGTTTGTGTGTGTGTGTGTGTGTGTGTCCATATGCGTATGTGAAAGTTTGCACATATGTGTATTTCCAAAGGCACAGTTTCTCTATAATGCTGCACAGGCTGTCTCAGGGCTCTCATTAGGTACTGTTGGCCCTCTGGCTACCTTGCTCCCTCTATCTCTCTTTCTCTCTCTCTCTTTTTATCTCTCTCTCTGTCTGTCTGTCTCTCTCTCTCTCTCTCACTCTCTCTTTCTCCCTGTCTCCCGCTCTCCCTCTCTCTATCTCTCCCTCTCCCTCTCTCTCTCTATCCATCTGTCTTTATCTCTCTCTCTCTTTCTCTCTCTTTCTCTCCCTCTTTCTCTCTTTCCCTCTGTCTCTCTCTCTTTATCTCTCTCTCTATCTCTCCCCCCATCTCTCTCTCTCCCTCTCTCTCTCTCTGTCTTCCTCTCTCTCTCTCTCTTTCTCCCTCTCTCTCTCTCTTTCTCTGTGTCTCTGTCTGTCTCCCTCTTTCTAACTCTCTCTCTCTCTCTCCCTCTCTCTCTCTGTCTCTCTCTCTCTATCCATCTCTCTTTCTCTCTCTCTCTTTCTCTCTCTATCTTTATCTCTCTCTCTCTTTCTTTCTCTCTTTATCTCTCTCTGCCTCTTTCTAACTCTCTCTCTCTCTAACTCACGGCCTAGCTATCTTAGCCATTAGCTGCTGTGCTCAAATTAACTTGGCAAGAAACAACGCAGCGCTCCGTCTTTATCTGCCAGGCTGCGCCAGATAACACACACATGGCTGAATATGGCTGAGTGTGTGTGTGTGTGTGTGTGTGTGTGTGTGTGTGTGTGTGTGTGTGTGTGTGTGTGTGTGTGAGTGTGTGTGGGCACACAACACAGTGCGAGGAGGGCTTCTCTCTTTCACCGACAGATAAAGAGCATCTCAGTGGGTAAGGAGGGAGGAGGGAGGAGGGAGGTTTTCACAGAATGAAATATAATTACTGCGGAGTGTATCAGCGAGACATTCACAGGGCACGACTCCTTGCACCCATAAGATCACTCAGGGTGTTTCTCACTCCTCCTGAGTCAGTTGTTTTTAAGTTTTCCTTTTCATGATGAAGAGGAAGAAAAAAAAACATACCCCAAAATAATCCAAAATAAAAGTCTGGGCGTATGGGGTAGAGGTGTGTTGCTGGTGGGACTGTAGCAAAAGGGGGATCAATGTAATCTCATCACTTCCAATGTCCAGAATGACTTGATGCCTTAATAGGATTTGGCAAGTGTGAGACATCCACAACTCGAGGCGAAAATTATTTCATACTATTAACTGTCTCTGTGTCAATCCCCCACACGACTGTACAGTATTGACTTAAGTTAGGAATCCTGTAATGGGTAGCGGGATTATTTTTTCCCCTTTATTCCTTTGCCTTGAAAGACTCTGGAGAGGATAGGGCCCATGTACAGTATGTGTGTTCACCTACAGTATGTCACAAAAGTGAGTACACCCCTCACGTTTCTGTACATTTTTTTATTATATCTTTCCATGGGAGAAGTCTAAAGATATAACACTTTTACAATGTAAAGTAGACAGTGTACAGCTTACACTTACTTTACATTGTATCAAAGTGTTATATTTTTAGACTTCTCACATGGAAAGATATAATAAAAAAATGTACATAAATGTGAGGGGTGTACTCACTTTTGTGACATACAGTACCTCAGCAGTCTGCAGTGCTGTTGTTCTAACCTCTATGCTAAGTGGCACACTTCACTACAGGGTGGCGGAGAGGAGAGACAATCAGAGACATTACCAGGAGCACTCGTCTGCCTTCAAACAAGTCCCGCAGTCTTTTTAAGAATTTCTTTTGTTATGTGAAGTGGGCAGAGAGACAGACTCTACCTCCTCTGAAGTTTCACACCAAGGCTTTCAGCTGTGTCTGTGTGTGTGTGGCTGTTTGGCTTTCATTTGAAGTGTGAGCATGTGTGTGTGTCCATGCGTGAGATGAGAGTGTCTGTGTGTGTGTGTGTGTGTGTGCACCTGTATTTGTATGTGTATGTGTATGTGCATTTCTACTTCAGTGAGATCTGGGCTTGGGGGCAAATCTCTCTGTGTCTCTCTATGTTTATTTCTCTCCCTATCTCTCTCTCTGTGCATGCATGCATGTGTGTGTGTACTTGCATACGTGTGTATGTGTATGTGTATGTGTATGTGTATGTGTATGTGTATGTGTATGTGTATGTGTATGTGTATGTGTATGTGTGTGTATGTGTATGTGTGAGCATGTGTGTATGTGTGTGTCTACATGTGTACATAAATGTCTCTGCTGCCTGTGTATATGCGTACGTGTATGCGTACGTGTATGTGTATGTGTATGTGCATGTGTGTGCGTACTTGCATATGTATGTGTATGTGTATGTGTATGTGTGTGTGTATGTGTATGTGTGAGCATGTGTGTATGTGTGTGTGTATGTGTACATAAATGTCTGTGCTGCCTGTGTGTATGTGTATGTGTATGTGTATGTGTATGTGTAGGTGTATGTGTGGGCATGTGTATGTGTGTATGTGTGTGTCTACATGTGTACATAAATGTCTCTGCTGCCTGTGTATATGCATATGTGTATGTG
>CM059273.1:2411694-2416694 GCA_030347295.1 Setipinna tenuifilis | reverse complement strand
AGTTTAATTCCATGCCTTGAATGTGTTTTCATGTATGCACTGGTGTAAATATTTTGCAAGTTCCCACGCATTACATTCATAGCTGTCATTTAGTCTATCAATCATTTGAGCCTCTGTCACTCTTGGCAGCCTTGGATAGGCTAACATGAAGGCTAACGCACTGATAAAATGCCCAAATGAAAAAAAAAAACCACAATCCCACATACATATTTTATTCTTTGGGGATGACATGCAGGATCAAAATGTCTTCCATCTCTAGCTCTTGCTGTGTAAAAAGGCTTTGGGGAGACACAGGCTGCAGTAGATTCTATTGCCTTTCGGAGTCCCAGAGTCATAGCAGGTGAGGCCTGTCAATATCACATTAAACAAAGCAACAAAGGAAAGAGAGCTGTTTAGAACAGAAAACCCCACACACCGTTCACCCCCCAGCAAGAGAAGCCAGGGCCCCACCACCACCCCCCCCCCAACAACAGAAGCCAGCACCTCCACCCCCAGAACCAAAGCCAGTGCCTCCAAAGCATTCAGTGGCAACGAAGCATTTGTCTGTTTTTTTTTCTCTTTTTCTTTTTTCTTTTCCGGCACTTTTCCTCCGATCAATAGCCATCTTCCTCTTTCGCTCCCCCTGTTTGTCCGCACTTTTGTGCTATTCCTTCCTGGCGCTTCAGCAGTCGAAGGGGGCGGGGGGGGCGAGGGCGAGATGGTGAACGGCCGTCACCCCCCCTAGGCTGCTGCAGTCGGACCCTCTGAATGAGATGAAGGCTCTAACGTGATCAATGCGCTTTGCTGAGTGTGCAGCAGGTTTGGCCCTATGCTGGTGCTGTGTGTACGAGGACTGAAGCGCACCTGGGGAGTGTGGGTGTGTGTGTGATGTGTGTGGGTGTGTATGTGTGTGTGTTTGTGTGTAGGTGTGTGTGTATGTATTTGTTGTGTGTGTGTGTGTGTTAGGTGTGTGTGTGTGGATTGTGTGTGTGTGTTACAGGAGGGGGGTTGTGTGTGTGTGTGTGTCGGGGGTATGTGTGTGCCGGGTGTCTGTGTGTGTCAGGTGTGTGTGTGTGTGTGTGTATGTGTATGTATGTGTGTGTCGGGGGTGTGTGTTAGAAGAGGGGGGTTGTGTGTTTTTGTGTGTATTGGGTGTGTGTGTGTGTGTGTGTGTGTGTGTGTGTGTGAGGGTGAGGGGGAGGATTGGGCACTGCAGCCTTCAGCAGAACCTGTTTTTGTGTAGAGGTAGCCTAGGTGAGACACCCACCAACCCAACCCAACCCAACTAACCCCCCACCCCCCCCACCCCCACCCCTTCCTTCCTCGGTCCACACCCCCCACTCCTCCCCCCACTCCACCCACCCCCGCCTGCAGAGGCAATCAGCTGTCTTTAGTCGACTGCCCTTCACCAACCCCTCCCCTCCCACACCCCCACCTCCTTGCTCCATCTTCAGTGCTGCCAAAGGGTGTAATGGCCTTTCATCGATTCACCTTCCACTGTTTATTGCTACCCCCCACCTGGATTGCAGCCCTCGCCTTAACCTGCCTGTGAGGCAGGGGGTGTGTGGAGCCCAGCCCCCCCCCCCCTCTCCCAGCGCAGTAGCCCAGACCCAGACGCTAATCTCCTGCCCGCCCCTGGGCACCACGCCGCGCTCAGACCACCAGCCCCCCAAAAGCCCCTACAAGGTCCCATGAATAACACATTACCCTGCCCGCCTCTCTGCCTGCCTCTCTGCCTGCCTGCCTGCCTGGCTCCCTTATCCACCACAATCCACTTGTTCAGTCTCTTTCTCCACCTCTGTCTCACTCACTCAGACACACAGACACACAGACACACAGACACACACACACGCACACACACACACACACACTCACACGCACACTCACACACTCACACACTCACACACACACACACACACTCTTTTCTCCTGTCTCACCTCCTTTGCTTTCAGTGGCCCAGAGTCAGAATGCAAACGGTGGGAAAGCACAGAGGAAATACACAGAGTTCATAGGGACAGAGCCATTCAATGAGACAGAGGGAATGGGGAAAGGGTGGAATAAAGTAAAGGAAAAAAAGAGAGAAAAAGAGAGAGAGACGGAGAGGAGAAAGAAAACGAGATCAAGAGAGAGATAGAGGCAGATATATAGATAGGTATAGATATATACATAGGTATATATGTATATGAATATGTATAGAGAGAAAGAGAGAGACACAGACAGAGACAGAGAGAAAGAGAGAGAAAGACAGAGACAAAAAAAGAGAGAGAGAGATTGGACAGGGATAAACATAGTGCACTTGCCAGGCTGGCAGGGCCAGGGTAGGGGGCTGGATGCAGGGGCTGGATGCAGGGGGGGAGATGGGGGAGATGGGGGAGGGAGATGGGGATGGGGAGCAGAGGGGCTGGGGGAACACAAGGCTGGCAGGGCCTGGGTAGGGGGCTGGATGCAGGGGGAGATAGAGGAGGGAGATGGGATGGGGGATGGGGGAGCAGAGGGGCGGTGGAGGGGCTGGGGGAACACAAGGCTGAGCTGGGGGATGGAGAGGGAGTGGAGGGGATGGGGGAGTGGAGGGATGGGGGCTGGGGGAGTGGAGGGGCAGGGCTGGGGAGCAGAGGGGCTGAGCTGGTAGCTCTGGTTCTCATGCCGCCCACATCACTGCCTCTGTCACACTAAATCTGCCCTCATTTCACACCCAAGGCCAGATGGGGGCCGAGATTGCAACTCCGTGCCAGGCTGGATATGAACACACACGCACACACACACGCACACACGCACACACGCACGCACACACACACACACACACACACACACACACACACACACACACACACACACAGATACAAGTTCACAAAGATACACAGATACAGGTACACAAAGAAGCACAGATACACACACACAAGCACACGCACGCACACACACACACACACACACACTCACACTCACACTCACACACACACATACACACACACACACACACACACACTACACAAAAGGCCATAGCTCAGCTTGAATTTATAACACAACAGAGCTTTACAGATATGTTATGTACTCGTTCATTCATTGGTTTATTTATGGCTTATTCACCTATTCAAACCCCATTTCTACCAGAAAGACTCAGGAGGTGGGACAAGAGCAAAATCAATTTTAATGCTGGATGGCTTTTACACGTATAAACACATATAAAGGTTACAACACATGAAGTTAAAACCTGTCTGTGGCAGAGGCCATTTCCCCTAGTTCAGCTTGGTCCTGGAGCACTGTGACATTTGTGCATCCTGCCTGCCCGCCACACTGCTGGGGCGTAGGGCTCCCTCTGAGAGATAAGGAAGATGTACACACAGATACCCACACAGGGAGTGTTGACTGGTTTATCTTATCTGAACAATAAACATAAGGGATGCTATTAACAGAGAGCAACCAGGGACAGTCATAGAGGGCACTCATCTCTTTGTCTCCCCATCTCTTCTCAGCTAGAGACACATAGTAATTAAACAGATGAAAGTGCAGAGCAGGATATGAGGTTGCTAATATGCAGGAAGTGACAGTCCTCAGGATGACTTTGGACCACAGACTCATGGGACGCTGTAGCTGAGGAAACTAGGGGGCTTGCATTAAATTAATTTACTTATTAAACCTGCTTAGGGCCATGGCCTATTTCATTAGCAATAACTTCATATTTACTGGCTAGTAAGATATCAATTCATTTTGTTGTCCTGAGCAGCCTATGTTCCAAATGCACATAGGATGTGCATGCATACAGATTCCTTAGCAGCAAGTATAACCCAGGCTTTAGTGAGTGCTCGGGCCATAACTTTCAAAGTGACCAAAGGGCCTTGGGTCTGGGTCTTCCTAGTGGAATTGGGCTCATCTGCACCGTTAGTCCTACACTACCAACTACAGCATCCTGTCTAGGCCACATACTGTCTGACCTGTAGCCTGAGCATTTGTTATGGATAAACAAGAGTGTGGAGTGAATGCATGAATAAAAAAGCCCAAAAATAAAGATATTAGTTTGCCCTTGGGGCGCAAATAAGGTGTCTATCTGTCTAGTGTGGAGAACACTAAATTTGAGGAGTGCAAAACTACTGTGAGTATTTCAGCAGTGTGTATAGCCATGTGTAGGTGTATGATGCAAGGCTGACACAAACGTACACAAACATGTAACTTTGGTTCTCTGAGGGAGGGCATGGGATGCCATCTAATGCAGTGTAGCCCACTAGGCCTAATAATGTGTCTGATCCCCCTACAACCAGCTATTTGTAGAATGACATTCCAATTCCTGCATGACTCCTTCACATCCTAAATTACAACCAAGGTGACGTCTCAAGGTGACATCTCAAGGTGATATCTCAAGATGACATCTCAAGGTGACGTCTTGTGATCTCTTCTCGCAGATAACCAAGGTTAGGTTTGTAGCTAGACATTCTCTATCAGTCATCTCCCAATGGAATATGCAACTATAGTGCTTATAACATGGTGTGCTTATTGTAACCCAATCATATCACAGCTTTGGCATTTGATCCTCCCGCACCGCCCCCCTGATAATGGAGCGGACTTAAAAACAAATTATGTATGTAGTCAGAATAGAATACTTAAAAATACTTAACCAGCCAAAGATCCATCATTAGCCCACAGTCCAGAGGACATTTAAACAGCATTTGGAAAGCGAAAAGCCCCATCCAGGAAGGTGATCCTGTATCATGTCAGTTCAGTGCCTGTGTGCTGTTCACCAACTTCTGTGAGAAAGGTTGTGCCCTCAAGACAGAACACCCAGGTCGACCTCGAACCTGTCATAGTGCAAAGACCTGTGAACTGACTGTGAGAAGCGCTATGATTCACGCTGGATCTTTGGCTGGTGAAGTATTCTTTCACTACATACGCAGTTTGTTTTAAAGCCCAAGCCAATCAGATGCTGCAGCAGGTTTTGGAATGGTTTTTAAAAACTAGCCTTACATAAAAGACGTCTCTAATTCACTTCTAGAGTGGTGTCCAGTGAAATTAACCTACCTATGAAAAACTCA
>CM059273.1:2391694-2394194 GCA_030347295.1 Setipinna tenuifilis | reverse complement strand
TCACATGTTCCAGCACATTGGCATAATGCTGTACATGGTAACCCTGCATTCTTGCATCTACACTTTCGAGAGCACAGAGGTTCCGTTTTGCAGCCACATTTAAGCAGTTCTCTACAAACGTTGGCTGCCTCTGGTAAAAGTGCCCTTAAAGGTGTCCAGCAATCATCTGTTTTGGTCCATCCATATTTGTCTGGAGTCACTGACTGAATAGCCTGCATACTTTTGGACCAAATGCTGGCTTGGTACACTGCTCGATTAGAATGCTGTAGCAGTGCAGCCTGTGTGGGAGGGATATTTTCCATTGTCAGACATTTTTGAGAAAACATGTCCTTCCTGAGATCATTGACTTTGTCCAGGTTAGTTGTCTTATCATAAAGAACACATGTGTACCTCTCCAACATTCCAAAATGTTGGATTTCTGGCTAAGCTGTTGAAAAGGACATGCAGTCATAGCAATGAAAGCATCTGTTACCTCTGGAAATGACTTCCATGCAGCCCACGCTGTTTTTGCCCTTGCACTGAAATTGAGAAGTTGTATCACAACCTGTGAATGTGTGGAAACCTGGTAGAGCTGCACATGTATCCTTCCCCAGGGTTTTGAAAAGATCGTTGATGTGTACTTCTTTAAAGTTTTGCCCCATACCAAAAGCAACCCACAAATCGACATATGGGTAGTTGTCAAGAAGCTGTCCAAAAACTCCAAGAAGAATAACTACAATGTCTGTGTCCACTGTCCAGAGGTGGACATCCCAGGTTCAGAAAGTAAAAATCCTGCCACATATTTGTTCCAGCCAATTCACTGAACCAGCTGATCCTAGGTAGATGAGATAATTATTGAAATCAGCTGTGTTGAGGGCACAGGCAGAAGCAATACATGGCAGGACTTTTACTTTCTCAGTCCGCTTTGTCCGCCTCTGCCACTGTCCTAACTACAATTCTCTGCACACCATTTTGCAGAGCATCTGTTATATGCAGGCATACCCTTGTGTCTGCCTCTTCATGGTCACACTCTGGGACTGAAGTGGATTGACCAGATGAGACAACATGTCTGCCTTTGGTGGCATGTACTTGCTTTCCTTGCTCAAATTGTGTAGACCTGATGCTCTCAGCCAACATTTGAAAGAGTTCTTCCTTGTTCTTTGAGTCCTTCAGAAAATCAGAGAACTTGCGGGGAAGCTTTAGCCTGGGCACGCCCATACTTCCTGTGCCGCTGCATTTGCATTTCGCTTGCAAGTCAGTTTGGCCAAGCTCCCTGTCTACACCGTTTCTACATTAACAGAGAAACTGGGACCAATGAAAATCTAGCATTTCAGAAAGGCAATGACGCGGTATTTTAGCGACCGGAAATCTACCTCAGTCACTGTCAACATGGCGAACGTGGAGCAACGGCAAGATTTCAATGCAACTGTAGCTGCTGTTTTGGAAGAATTCAAAGAGAAGTTCTCTCTGAAAATAGAGCAAAGGTCAACCCTTGAAGCATTCCTTACAGGAAAGGACGTTTTCGCAATGCTACTGACCGGCTTCGGTAAAAGTTTAATTTATCAGTTAGCCCCACTGGTTGCCAAGTCGATTCTCGTTGTTTGTATCAAGCAGTTTCTGTCGCTGCATATACGTCAGAGGACAAAGGGGTGTGATTGGTCGAAGCTTCGTCCAGTAGCAAACACAGGCATTTCACACACGTGGGTTAAGCCCGCCCTCTGAGAAATGGGTTTACAACACAGCTTGGCCAGACCAATGTTCGCAGAGCATTGATAAGTCGCGTTAGCCAGGCTAGGGAAGCTTAGTTATTGCACCAACTTTCTGACGGATGCCTTGCCCCCGCTTTTGCCGTGTTGAATCTTTAAGACTGTTGTCTATATACACATCCCAAACCATGTCAAGCCTGTTGCATGTCTTCAGCTGATGCTTCATCCATGGCACAATGACCTCACTGGCATACTGACCAAAGGTGGATGCCTTATCAACAGGTAAAGAATACACAATGGCAGCCCCATCAATGATCTTGACATCAATCACGGAAGGCACACGCCAGTACGTTTCAGGAGCTATTAGTCCAAGCAGATCAGATTTCTGTGATGGCAAATTGAGTTTACCCTCTTTGTAGAGAGCAGGGGGATAAATGTTGTTCTAATGGGAAAAGAACTCATCCAAATCTCCATCTCTGAACTTACTTGCAATGTAAAGCACAGGGCGTAGCGTGTAGAACGTTAGTAAAAGCTTCCCTCTTGACACTTCAAGAACGCCCCTAGTCGGTTGACCGAGAGCCTAGGCTTTTCAGGCGACTGGCTAGAGCTTTCACCTCCTAATCCATGGTTACTGTGTGGTTGTGAGGTCGTGGGTTCGAGCCCGGGCGTTTGCAGGGCTGGACTAGCGCAGATGACATCGGTTACACTAGCATGGGCAGTAAATCCCGTCCCTTATAGCATCAAGAGGGGTTTACTCATAACACAGCTATTGTACCTGCTGGCTATTACTTGTGATAAATAAACAATTGAGAGTT
>CM059273.1:2384194-2386694 GCA_030347295.1 Setipinna tenuifilis | reverse complement strand
CCACTTTATTTGGGTACTCCAACATATGGCCCCACAGACTATCTACAGATGAGACTGTTATCAAACTATCGGTTGACATTCTTGTGTCGTTTAGCCTCTAAGTTTAGTTAGAATTGCCAGAGCTAACTATGGCCATGACTTTTTTGACTAACGTTTACGGGCAAAATCAATAACCAATAACCAAATAACCAAATTGTGTAGTGCAAGGTTTTGTGATGCTTAGTCACACTGTGGTGTAGGAGATGCCACGGCACGCGGTTGGGTTCAGAGGTTGTGTTTGATTAAGGTGATCAGTCAACAAACAATAAACAAGATTAGACTAAACTTCACCAATCCATCTGTACTGTAAGTCTCTGTGGGTGGCCTATCTGAATAACGTGTCACCCAAATATGTCTGTCAAGATTCTCATTCATCCAGATCATGTTAGTCAAAGGAGCTAAGCTGTAAGCAACAGGACTTCATTTAGTAGCTTGAAGACGTAGCTTGTACGCCACAGCCCCACCCCCCGTGATCCAGATATTTAACTCCTGGTCTAACTCCCCTACCATCATGCCAGAACTGAAGAAGCCTTTTGGATGAAGCTACTAAATGAAGTCCAGTTGCTTACAACTTCGCTCCTGTGTCACCCAAACAAACTGACCAGCCCCCCCCCCTCCCCCTCCCCCCTCCCTCCTACTCCACGCAGGGCTGGCGGTCAACGGGAGGAGGAGGAGGAGGAAGACGAGAGGATGAGGAAGGAGCGAGGCTGCGGCCCCCAGTACCAGAGCTCCACGGTGCGCGTCCTCACACACTTCGCCGCCGAGCAGGCTGAGCGCACCAGCGGACCCGCCGACTTCCTGCTGGGCTCTGATTGGCAGGTGGACGTGACGGAGCTGGTGCGTGACTCGCTGCGCGTGCTGGACCGCCGTGTGGCACACCTGCAGGACGGACCGGTGCTGATGGGGCTGGACACGGGCACCACCAAAGTACAGGTGAGATGGACACAGGGGGAACCACACGGGCACCACCAAAGTACAGGTGAGATGGCCACAGGTAGAACAACACAGGCACCATGACAGTACAGGTGAGATGCTGATGGGGCTGGACACAGGCACAGCTGACACAGGCACCACCACAGTACAGGTGACATCAACACAGGGGGAACAACATAGGCACCACCACAGTACAAGTGAGATCAGCACAGTTAGAATGACACAGGCACCACCACAGTACAGGTGACATCAAGACAGGGGGAACAACATAGGCACCACCACAGTACAGGTGAGATGGGCACAGGCACAGGTGACACAGGCACCACCACAGTACAGGTGAGATGAGGAGAGAGGAAAAAAGGTAACATACACATACAGAGAAATAACTGTGCTGATGGGGCTGGACACAGGCACCACCACAGTACAGGTGAGATCAGCACAGGGAGAACCACACAGGCACCACCAAAGTACAGGTGAGATCAGCACAGGGAAAAAGGCTGAAGTAACACAAAGAGAAATGAAGTACAGGTTAGATGAGCACAGGGAGAATGACACAGGCATTGCCACAGTACAGGTGAGATGAGCACAAGAAAAAAGGGGGAAACACACACAGAAAGAAGCTAGCTGGGCTTATGGAGCTGGGTAGGACACATAGGGACCACCAAAGTACAGATGAGATGAGGTGAGAGGAAGAGAGACAGAGAGAGAGAAAGTGCATTAAATATCACTCACTAAAGAGATAAGAGAAAGGGTTCTACACTAGAACTGAAGGCTTTGCCCAGGATTTCTTGTTCTACTTGATGAACTAAAACTATCGTTAATAGATACATGTATACACATAGCCTCTGAAAATACTATGCGTTCTTGTTACATCTAACCCCTAGGTACTGTGTTTCTCTTGTTTGCTACATTAGTCGTGTTTCTTTCATTACAATGTTATTTGCCTTCCCATATACCTTTTAAAATCATTATTGCTCTTATCATAATTGAGAAAAAGAGAGAGATGCAGAGAAAGAGAGAAAGAGAGAGAGAGAGAGGAGAGAGAGAAAGATAGAGATTGAGAGAAAACAGGGGGAGAGACAAAGAAAGAGAGAGAAAGAGGGAGGAAGAGACAGAGCAAGGCAAAAAACTAAAGGAGAGGGAGAAAAGACTACAAAGAAAATAAAGCAACAAAGAAGAGAGAGAGAGCAAGAGAGAGCAAGAGAGAGGGAAATCAAGTGAGAGAGAAAGAAGCACACGGAGAATGAAAAAAAGTGAAAAGTGTTGAATTGAGAACATAATAAGGCACCTGGGGCTAAGGCAGAGAAGAGAAGTAGATGGAGGTATAAATTAGACAGAGGCAGAATGAGGAGAGAATGGAGGGTTTGGGGTAATGTGACAGAGAGAGCGAAAGAAATAAAAAAGAAAAAACAAAAGTTGATTGAGCGAGGCAAGGTAAGAGAGAGCGTGAGTGAGTTACTGAGTCAGTGAGTGAGTGTGTGTGTGTGAGTGAGTGAGTGAGTGAGTGAGTGAGTGAGTGAGTGTGTGT
>CM059273.1:2366694-2376694 GCA_030347295.1 Setipinna tenuifilis | reverse complement strand
AAAAGCGTCTGCCAAATGCAATGTAATGTAATGTAATGTAATGTACTGTATCAGAAACAAGAATACCCAATACTCATTATGTTTTTCTTTGTTGCAACAACACAACATTTGAGAGGTCCCCACCTGCCAGATCCCCCTTAAACACTATATGAGCTATATAGTCAGTATATAAGCTATATAGTCAGTATATAAGCTATATAGTCAGTATATAAGCTATATAGTCAGTATATAAGCTATATAGTCAGTATATAAGCTATAGAGTCAGTATATAAGCTATATAGTCAGTATATAAGCTATATAGTCAGTATATAAGCTATATAGTCAGTATATAAGCTATATAGTCAGTATATAAGCTATAGAGTCAGTATATAAGCTATATAGTCAGTACCTAAAGACAATTAGGACTCCCACCAGAGAGGTGGCAATACTGTCTTTATTTTTGTTATTTTTTGATGATGCTGTTATATAGCACTATCGCATAACGTTTATAACTAATGTATCATCTATATTATAATCCATATCCATTATTCAGTTTGGTTTAATTGAAGTACTTCTTTTTTCCAAATAACCTAACCTACATTTATCGGGATGAAAGTATACATTTAGTTTTAAATGAAAGTTACAAATTGTCAGCCTATCTAAAATACTTCAGAATCAGCACATTATACACTGCAAGTTTATCTTTAATTGGCATCTTTAAAAAGTAAATAAAAACTGTTCAGGAAAGGTCTAAAGAGCTTTCTTCTCTGTTATTCTTCTACTTAATAATGACTACACCATGTAAATAAATCAACACGACGGTACGGGTATTAAAAAGCTGCCCTGCCGGTCTCACATAGCCGTGTGTATGCCTGCTTTAACCAGAGTGTGTGTGCCTGCTTTAACCAGAGTGTGTGTGCCTGCTTTAACCAGAGTGTTGTAAATCAATGCAGATGCCCTGAAGCACAACTGCTGAAGTTGTAAACACACATCAGAATCTTTAGGATTAGAGACGGCTCCCTCACAGGTCTTTAGCTGGAAGATTATCGCTAAATAGTGTGCATAAAATCACCAGCCTTAGAGTACACGTAACAACACCAGCCTCAGAGTACACGTAACAACACCACCCTCAGAGTACACGTAACAACACCAGCCTGAGAGTACACGTAACAACACCAGCCTGAGAGTACACGTAACAACACCAGCCTCAGAGTACACGTAACAACACCACCCTCAGAGTACACGTAACAACACCAGCCTTAGAGTACACGTAACAACACCAGCCTCAGAGTACACGTAACAACACCAGCCTGAGAGTACACGTAACAACACCAGCCTGAGAGTACACGTAACAACACCAGCCTTGGAGTACACATAACAACACCAGTCTTAGAGTACATGTAACAACACCAGTCTTCAGATTACATGTAACAACACCAGCCTCAGAGTACACATAATATCACCAGCCTCAGAGTACATGTAACAACACCAGTCTTAGAGTACATGTAAACACACCAGTCTCAGAGTTACACGTAACAACACCAGTCTCAGAGTACACGTAACAACACCAGTCTTAGAGTACATGTAACAACACCAGTCTCAGAGTACATGTAACAACACCAGTCTCAGAGTACACGTAACAACACCAGCCTTAGAGTACACGTAACAACACCAGCCTCAGAGTACACGTAACAACACCAGCATCAGAGTACACGTAACAACACCAGTCTTAGAGTACATGTAACAACACCAGTCTCAGAGTTACACGTAACAACACCACCCTCAGAGTACACATAATATCACCAGCCTGAGAGTACACGTAACAACACCAGCCTCACAGTACACATAAAAAAACACCAGCCTCAGTGAAGCCTCAGCCTTGGCCTCAGCTGCAGTAAAGAGTCTCTGGAATGCTGCCCTTTCATCAAAGAAAATGCCACATCTGAAACTGGCCATTGCAAGACAAAAAGGGCTGCAATGGGCAAAGGGAAGGGCTCTTAGGTGAAGGAGAACTGATAATATCAGTAAAGACGGAGAAATCTAAGTTAAAATATTTGTATCATGCAGAGATTTTTGTGAGGCTCAGAATAAATGAAAAGATATGGCAGGAGTACGTGACACTAGTAAGATTTAAATAAGACAATAATACTTGATATTCCACAGTATTATACAGTATTGTGGTTTCATTGTCTGAATCCTGAAAACAGAGCGTGTGTATGCCTGCAGTTTGGCAGGACCTGAATGAATATGTAAAATACAGCCTAAGCACATCCAATATCCATTTGGATGAGCTGCTTATGACCTGGTGTGTGTGTGTGTGTGTGTATGTATGTGTGTGTGTGTGTGTGTATATGTGTGTGTGTGTTTGTGGGTGTGTGTGTGTGTGTGCGTGTGTGCATGTGTCCATGTGTGTGTGTGTGTGTGTATGTGTGTGTGCTTGACTGTGTGTGTGTGTGTGTGTGTGTGCGCTTGACTGTTTGTGTTGTGTCCAGGTGATGTCTCCCCTGTCGGACTCGGTGCTGGCGGAGAGGATGGTGCGGGTTCTGGACGAGAAGGTGTCCATCACGGAGCTGGGGGTGCAGCTGGTGTCTGGCCTCTCCCTCAACCTGCAGCTCAGCCCTGGGAGCAACAGAGCCATCGTCGCCACGGCCACCACACAGGAGCTCATGCAGACCCCCAAACAGGTGCTCACGCAAAACATTCACCTCACACACAACCCCAACAAGGTGTCTTCAGACAACATAAACCTTATCTTGGCAACATTGGAGATTTGGCAAACAGATGTAGTGTTACGAGCGCCTGGCGCAAAGCAGCACTAACCTAAAGGGGAGATTAAACTGTAGTATTACACAAAATACGTATTTATTTATAACAGGAATGGGACAGCATAATGTAGAAAAGCAAAAATGTGGTGTAAAGTGTGTCTAGGGGTGTGCTCAAACAAGACACATCTTGAAGCAGCCGAGTTCAGATGGTAGAAAAGGCCTTCTGCAGCAGACCAATTCCCCGCGAGCTCTTTCCACATCTGTGTGTGAGCAGGAGTCCCAAGAGCAAGAGAGAGTGAGGGAGAGAGCAGCCAGCCTTCTTATGCAGGTGCCAGTTAAGAGCCACACCTGTACTGGAAGAGCAACACTAATACGCTGCACCCTGCTAGACAAACACAGGAACATAGTCAGGATCCTTTGACAACCCCAGTGGGAACGTGACACCAAGGTGGAACTCTGCACTAGTCAGTTAACCAACTTGGGAAAGAGAAAGAAATTTGTAAACAGCTATAAATAAAACTTACGCTAAGTCATAACACCAAACCTTACTCCACTAAAATGGGCAACACAGAACCTACGATAAGAGCTTTGTTCAAGTGTCAAACCAAACCACCACCAAGGTCATTGCCCAATCTCAATTCCCCTCCACCCCCTCTCCAACCTCTAGATCCTGTTCCACCAGCAGTCCTGGGCCCATGAAAAACAATTTAGGGACAGACCAGGAAGAAAGAACAGAAAGGAACAGGAGGGACAGGAGGGAAGAGATGAGACAGAGCAATCATTTAGCATCCCCACAGCAGCGGGACAATGCAGTGAGTGATTGTCCACACCCTTGACGTGGCTGATGTCCAGATGGTGGGGCTGTAAGAACAAAGCTAAGAGCCTGAGCCGCTGGCTGGGGCTCTGAAGTGTGTGTGAGAGAACTCTGAAGTGTGTGTAGGAATGTTAGCCTATTGTGGTCGGAATACACCCCTAACAGCTGAGCTGTATTTTCCACATGCACCCCCAAACTCCTTTAAGGCCCGCACCAAGATCGATGCGTGTATTTCTTCAACAGCGGAGTAGTTTATCTAGCGCTTGTTAAATTTCTTGGGAAAATGACAGCTGATCAATGGCTTCATCATCTGCCTGCAAAAGCACTGCTCCCACACCCACCTGCCGTATAAAAGCACTGCTCCAGCACCCACCTAGCGTATAAAGGTCTAGAGTATAAGAAATAGACCTCACCTGGTATACTCACCTGGCTTATAAAAGTCTAGAGTATAAGACATAGACTTCCTCCACTGGAATACAGCATTAAAAACACCAACGCACATCGGCCATACAACTTTCATCAGGGTGTGTAACCGTGTATAGTACATACATATTACAAAATATAGGTATATATTGCACAACATTATAATATATACACCATCGGTGGGGTCTGCCTCGGTCATGTTTAAAATGTATTGATGTAGTGGTCAGCAGCAGGCCATCTAGGATGATGTGTTGTTTGGTGCTGCATTGTCAGGTGTTAGCATGGCTGGCACATGCCTCTTGTCTCTTCATTTCAGTGGAGGGGCTGTTTGGGTGGTTTGGGGGGGTGGTGGTGTGGTTTGGGTGGGTGGTTGTGTGGTTTAGGGGGGGTGGGGGGGTGGTTGTGTGGTTTTGGGGGTGGCTGGTTAGGTGGTTGGGGCGGGGGTGGGGGGGGGTGGGGTGTTTGGGTAGTTTGGGGGGGGGGGGGGTCACTGGTGACGGGTGACCTGGCCACTCTGGACAACAGCGAGGAGGCGTAATCACAATAATCAGAAAGCAAACACAGAGCCCCCGCACACAGCTCACATCTTTTTGATGAGCTCCCGCGGGATTTGTGTCTAGCATTTATCAGATAGTACAACTTGAGGGTTTCATGTTTTTTTATTTCTTTCAGAGTCCCCTGATAGTACTTAAAAATAAGAGAGAAAAAACTCCCCCGAAATAACAGGAGGGATGAAACAGAAGAGCGCTCTTGATTTTGTCGACCTTTTGTAATGGCAGGGGTCTGTCTCCTCCTGGTGAAAGATTGGCCACATTTCCCGCTGATCACACACAGCCTCTCTAAAGCGGCGACAGCGGCCCTGTGTGTTTGTTTTAGCGGCCCTTTGAAGCGTCGGAGGAAACAGCCCTCCTGCTAGTCGTGTTTCTCCAGAGAGCAGAGCAGTCGTACGCCCGTATTTTTAGCGGCATGTTGATTTCTGATGTTTCTCTCTCTGCCGTCCTTATTATTCATTACCAACCTTCGTTTGAAGTTGCACAAGTTTAGGATAATGGATTCGTTGGCTTTGTCGTGCATGATGAATTGGTATTTGTATTTCTTTGTGATTGTTTCTCTTTCTCTTCTTTCTTCTTCTTCTTCTTTGCTCTCTCTGTGTGGTCCTCACTGCAGGAGGCCCTGATCAGTGCGTGGCTGCAGTTCAGTGACGGATCCATGACCCCGCTTGACCTCTACGACCCCGGCCTGTTCGTGCTCAGCGCGACCTCCCTGAACGAGCGCGTGGTGGCCGTGAGGCAGGACCCCATGTGGAAGTGGCCGATGATCGTGACCAAGGGCGAGGGTCAGGGGCAGCTGGTCAGGGTCGAGATGTTCAACCCGGAGGCGTGCCAGAAGAGCAAGCGACGCAGCGTCCTCGCCACGGGCACCGGGAACGTCCACGTCAGGTTCGGCCGTGACGATGACGACAGAGCGGACGGCCGAGGCGCCGACCGGAGGTACCGCCCCAACGCGCCGTACTACGGAGGCTCCATCTCGGACATGGAGGCGGGCATCATGACCCGAGGGTCCGCCACCAAGACGGCCTCTCCGGGGAGGCCCAGCGGGGGGCGTCTGTCAGCCGACGCCGGCCTCAACGTCCCTGTGGACTTCGCCGAGTTCCCGACGCAGCCGGAGCAGCCAGGCGGCCGCGGCACGGAGGACGAGCTGCTACAGGCCCGCCGAGGCCTCACCGACCTGGAGATCGGCATGTACGCCCTGCTGGGCGTCTTCTGCCTGGCCATCCTGGTGTTCCTCATCAACTGCATCTCCTACGCCCTCAAGTATCGCAACAAGCAGCTGCCGCTGGAGGGCCAGGAGACCATGGCGCACGCCCACGACTGGGTGTGGCTGGGCCACGAGGGAGAGCTGCTGGAGGGGCCCCATGGCCTGTGTCTGCAGCAGGACGACCTGGGCAGCATCCTGGACTCGGGCCTGGGCCTGGAGGAGGGCAGCCAGCTGCTCAACGGGGTGTCCATGCAGAAGAGCGTGTCCATACAGGGCCAGGTGCACCGCTCGGCCCACGACATGGGGGCCTGCCCGGGCAAGGAGCACA
Source organism: Setipinna tenuifilis (assembly GCA_030347295.1). Classification (NCBI taxonomy): domain Eukaryota; kingdom Metazoa; phylum Chordata; class Actinopteri; order Clupeiformes; family Engraulidae; genus Setipinna; species Setipinna tenuifilis. The sequence goes on along the minus strand of CM059273.1, from coordinate 2,370,627 downwards.
AGCCTGAAGGGGCACTCAACTCACCCACCACCAAGAGGAAACGAGTCAAGTTCACCACCTTCGGCAGCTCCAAGTCCAACAATGGCTGCCCGGGGATCAGTCCGCTGGTGCTGGCCCAGAACAACGACATTAAGTGGGTATGCCCAGACATCGAGCTCGGGGACTCCAGGGAGCTCCGGAATTACATGGAGAGGCTCAACGAAAACGCTTCGAAAAGCCTGGCGTAGTTCCCGTTATATTCTCTCCCTTCCTCAACACCCCCCACCCCCCCGACATCCCTGCCTCAACCCCAGCCCCCCAGCTTCCTTTTTTCCTTGTTTTTTGGAACAAAGTGTAGCTCACACATATTGCCTTCTGGGTAAGGAGGGCAGAGGAAGAGGAAGGCGGACTGGTCAGACTGGCACTGCTGCAGGGGAAGCTTCCCATGAATAAAGACAGACCATTCATCTAGTGTTGTTGCCAAGGCAACTGTCAAAATGGTTGTTCTTGGGGGGGGGGGGGGGGGATCAAGGAGAGGGGAGGGGGGGCACACAAGAGACGACAAACCATGAACACCAGGGCTAGAAATGCATAAGATGCCTATTTTCGTTTTGTTAATTAAAAAGGCGCTAATTTAATTTTAAATAACTTACATGGCTTAGGTGTTATCTGTTGTTTTTTTTTTTAACTCTTTGAGTTTCCGCGTAGAATGTGATTGGTTTGTTTTTTCTTTCCTAGAGCGATATCCTGAATGTCAAATGGTGTGTGAGTGAATGCCTATGTGTGTTTGAGTTTGAATATATGTACATAAAAATATAAATTCTCTATGATGGCAAGTTACAAATACCTTCAGCTGTACATAAACTACTCTGACCCAATCCGACTTGTATAAACAACAAACGACACATTTTGTAAGGTTTTACATATTTTTATACATTTTTCTTTGGGTCTATTATTATTGTTTTTCTCTCTTGATTTTAATCCCTCTGTCCTTCGAAAACAAACAGTCCTCGCATGTCAAACACCTCCCCGTCCTCACATAGAGACAGCGTCTATTTTGAATTCAGACAAAGCCTAGCACATAGTACACACACACACACACACACACACACACACACACACACCGCTGAGACGTCCCTCATTGCCGTTAATGGTCTCTCTCCCACAGTGCTGCTGGGCAAACAGCCTTGCTGAGATGTTCCCTGTGTTATCATGTATATGTTGCTTCAATATTGTAGGCCAACAAAAGGTGTCAATTCCCACCAGTTGTTGTCAGTTCCCTCCACTTGGTATTTTATTTTTGTCCTTTTTTTTTTTATTTCTTTGAACGTTTCTTTTTTTATCTGTGATATTTCTTTCCTTTGAGGTCAGTCTTGTACATAGAGATGACATTTGAAGAGGCTATCTGGAATCCATATTAGATTTGTTGTGTTCATAATGTTATCTTTTTTGCTCAAAAGTTTTAGCACAAGCCACAGTCTTTCTGCTAATATGCTTTAAGTTAGCCAAGGTGATGTATGTGAAGAAACCTTTAATACCTCTTATCTGGTCTGTTAAACTCGTAGCTGGAGACACATTAATATCCCATCGCTGCGCTCTCTACTCATCGCCAACCCTTGACTGAGTTATATTGTGCTAAGACAGGCCTGCCACATACGCTAGAGGTCAAGTACAGAAGGTACGAACATATTGCGTTTGAGTTCGATGGTTTATTTTTGTTTTTCACACACGCTAACTTGAGTTTAATTTAGTATGATTTGGCACAGTGTTGGCTTTTTAATCTGACTGGCGTGGTGGACATCAAGGGTTTGTCACGGCACAAGACCAGATGGCCTGTGACTGGACAGAGTTTATGTTGAAACTAATTTGAGTAAGCAGCGAGATCTACTGTACACCCAGAGGAGAGGAGGTGAGGATAGCCCCCTACCCTACAGCTCAGTGACAATGGGGTCCACTTGAGATCGCTTGTGTCTGTCAAATCATATCTGCTGTGTCTATTTGTTTTGTTTTTTTGTTTTTAGTTTTGTTGTTTTTGCAGATTAAACTATTGGCAACCCTCACATTGGATGTCTGGTACATGTGTGTTTTCCTACTGGTGTCCATATGTCCTGTGTGTTCTGGACATTGTCATATGGTGGAACCTGCCCCAGTAATGTACAGGCACATTAGATTTAGACAGCTCACCACCACCTATTTGATCCAAACGTTTTACAGTTCACATTAACAATTAAAAAATGTTATCACACTTTAATGCAAATTATCTTTTATCCAAGTAATAGCCAGCACTAAAATTAACACTGGGTCTGCTACATGTGTTTTGGTCATAGTTGACAAGTACAAATTAGTGTTTTAAAAAGTATATATATAGCATGACAGTTTAATCAAAATGTAATGTATGCAAGAGAGAAGAGACTGGAAAATGAAAAACATTTGCATGTCAGTCGTTACATTACATTACACATAGTAGGCGCTTTTATCCAAAGCAACTTGCAATAGAGGACATAAATAAAGATACAGACATGGAGAGGAGAACAAAGCACAAAGTACAGTGTAAACAGAAATATCACTGTAAAGACTGACCTCTTATATAGGGATGAACCTGTGTTTAAAATTGTTTTTGCGCAAAAAGAACATTTGTTAGCACTTAATTGTCAGAGCAACCAAATTTTAACACAGTTTTTTGACATGCCCCTCAGTACTTCATGAAAACATTCTCATTTAATGGTGTGTAATGAAAAACACAGGGCTGTTCAGGAGATATATTTTAAAATCCTTTTTTATTTTGAATAATTAATTAACCATAATTAACCTACAACAAAAAAGTTAATAATTTATCTTACTGTTCCTTTTTTAGTGCATCTACATGCAACAACATGTAATATTACTGCATGTACTTACACTGGGCATACGTAACACTAACCCTAACCCTATGGTACAGTGTAAGTACACAATGTTACATATTGTTACACACTTTGGTACACTGTACCTAATTGATATAACAGATACAGTAAAATAAAGCGTAACTAAAACAGTTGTACAAAATCAAATCAAGAGTTTGTCTACAGGCTGAACAGTATGTTTTTTGGTGCTGCAAGGTTGAGTTGTTTTTTTTCCTCTCTCCTCTCTCTTTTGTTTCCTCCCCAAGGGTTTAATTGAATTGTGTGGATAATTGATTTCTCTGATGCTTCACACCCCCCTAACCTGGTTTCTCATGCCCGTTGGCAGCAAAATGTGAAAAAAGGTGTTTTTTTTAGTGGCGCTTTGCCATCAACATGGTCGTCGTGGTGACAGACACACAGTCCTCTAGTGCAGCTATTAGTGCCAACATCCCATAATTCACATCCCATCCGACAGCTCCTGTCACAGCACAGTCCTACTCCTCTTCCACATCTTAACACTGACGCCTCTATACTCTTAACACTGACGCCCCTATACTCTTAACACTGACGCCCCTATACTCTTAACACTGACTCTATACTGACTCTATACTCTGACACTATACACTGACGCCTCTATACTCTAACACTGACACCTCTGACTCTATACTGTTAACACTGATGCCTCTATACTCTAAACACTGACTCCTCCATACTGCTAACACTGACGAGTCTAAACTCTTAACACTGACTATACTCTAAACACTGACGCCTCTATACTCTTAACACTGATGTCTCTATACCCTTAACACTGACTCTATACTCTTAACACTGACGCCTCTATACTCTTAGTACTGATTCTACTCTCTTAACACTGACGCTTCTATACTCTTAACACTGACGCCTCTACTCTCTTAACACTGACTCTATACTCTAAACACTGACGCCTCTATACTCTAAACACTGACTCTATACTCTAAACACTGACGCCTCTACTCTCTTAACACTGATTCTATACTCTTAACACTGACGCCTCTATACTCTTAACACTGACTCTATACTCTAAACACTGACTCTA
>CM059273.1:2339194-2349194 GCA_030347295.1 Setipinna tenuifilis | reverse complement strand
CGCTTTTATCCAAAGCAACTTACAAAAAAAAAGAGGACATAAGCTGACTGAGGTGTAGAGGAACACAGAGTAAGCAGACTACCTTTACAGACACACATACTTCCTACATGGGCGCAGAATAAGAGAGGAACTGAAAAAAATATGTTTTAAACATACAAATAACACTGTGTTTCACTTCACCCTAATGCCTACTTTGATTGAGTGTGTTATCCAATATGTTATGTTTACATACTGTCTCTGCAGGCAGCCTTTGCAACCCACAGCCTTTAAGAGTGTGAGGTTTTGAACATTGTATTAAAAATGTGTTTCACAGCAAAGTAAGACTTTTAAAATCCAACATTCGGTAGAAGTTTTATCCTCTCCACACTACCTCAACAGCTGTGTAACGGTACACCCTTTAAGGTTAACACACTAACTGCACAGTTTGCACATGCCTTATAGTTAGACTTTAAGTATTTGGCAGATGCTTTTCTTTGATGCAGCGTATAACACTATACCACTATAACACTATATAACACTATAGGCATCACATTTTAAACAACACATCTAAAGGTCACACTGGCTGGCACAGCCTGCTGTCAGTGACAAGTTATTAATGTGTGTGTGTGTGTGTGTGTGTGTGTGTGTGTGTGTGTGTGTGTGTGTGTGTGTGTGTGTGCATGTGCATGTGCATGTGTGCATAGATATGTTTGTGTCCTTCCTGTGTCCTCTAAGGATGTTTTTATTTAAATGGCTACCATAAGAAGGGGCATGATGCATCTGGGGACAGACGGGGGGTCATGTTAAGGAAGCACTAATTTGGATCATATCGTTAGCTTGATAGCATAATTGCCTAAGTCATTTTTTTGTGTTTTTGGAAAACAAGAAAAAACACATTTTCTAAAAATCACATGCATATTTTCTATTGATATTTTCACAGAACATTCAAGTAGATGTGAGAAAACGTTTGGAAAAAGAACAAAACCGAACATCATTTTTTTTATCAAATAAAAGTGACTTAGGCAGATTATGCCTATGACTTAGGCAGTTTATGCCTATGCTTTAGGCAGTTTTCCTGAGAATATAAAATAAACATTACATCTCTCAGCCATTTTGCATACATCAAAACTGCCTAAGTCAAATTAATTGTATAAAAACTGCCTAAGTCCAATGGTAAAACTGCCAACTTATGAGTGTTGTGATTGGCCAATGACATAGGCAGACAGACAGGATGATGCAGAAGTGGTAGGGGCGTAAAGTTATGCAAAAATCTTAATTTGACCAAAAAATGACTTAGGCAATTATGCTATGAAGCTAACGATATGAGAAATCATATAAGGAACGGTCTATTTGAGTAAGCTGATTTCCATTCCATTATGATGGACTCCGTGGCATGTGTAGACACATGTGCATAACAGATTTATACATATTTCCTGATGACGGATAAGGATATGTCAGTGGAGGAGACATTCCCTTGCATAAGACATAACTCATCCCACATCGTGATGTATTTATAGATAGAGGATGGTGCTTCTTGCGCTGCTAATCTCGCATGAGTCATGGAAATGAAAAGATGTTAAATGTTAAATTACAGATTTATAATCGGAAAAAAAGAAGCAAAAGCAAAAAAACTCTCAGAGACCTTCACTGCTTACTAAAACCTCACACAATGGTTGTAATTTCTGTCTTCACAAGTATGTTTTGAAAATGGCAAAATGTGCCAAACTGCTTCTGTGCACCAGGTATGGCAAACATCAACACACACCATACAATAGAGCCAGGTATGGCTTTGCTCCATCTTTGTCTACAGGAGGGCAGAGGGCAGCAGGAGAAAAGTCGATTCAAGAGTGAGCCAGTTACATCAAACAAACAAACAACCAAAAGAAAACAAATAAACAACAGCCAGTGACATCAAACAAGTAAACAAGCAAACAAGTAAACAGCTACCACTGTCTGAGACAGCGAGCGACATCGAGCAAGTAAACAGCTAGCACTGTCCGAGACAGCCAGTGACATCCAACAAGTAAACAGCTACCACTGTCCGAGACAGCGAGCGACATCGAGCAAGTAAACAGGTAAACAGCTACCACTGCCCGAGACAGCCAGTGACATCGAACAAGGTAACACGTAAACAGCTAGCACTGTCCACGACAGCCAGTGACATCGAACAAGCAAACATCTGTCCGAGGCGGTAGTGAGGTGGGGAGGTGCTGCGGAGGCGTCGCCATGGTTACTGCTGGCCCGGTAACCTGTGGCCTAGGGGTGGGGGGGCCACTGGGCCGTGACCTTTCGGAGAGGTGCATCGTGGGCCAGCTGTGCAGGGCGGAGAGGATGCCATCGCTCCAGATTATCCGTCGGGAAATGGTGCCCCCTGAAGCCAGTGGGTCGCCACTAATCCGGCTTTCCACCTCTGGAATTCTCTGGAATGGGCAGCGCAGCGCAGGGATGGATGGATGTGGGTGACCCCTTAGGAGAGGATTCAGCCCATGGCACTCCGACACTAACACAGCTGGTGCAGGTCACACACACACACACACGCATGCACGCACACACACACACACACACACACGCACACACTCACACACACTTACACACACACACCACACACACAACCACACACACACAGGCACACACACACACACACACAGGCACACACACGCACACGTTCACACACACATACACACACGAACAGATGCAGGCATACAAGGCCTAACACTGACATCAGACACTCAGAAAAAACACACATGGGCATTACAGTCTTGTCTTCATTTCTTGTTAAGCATGTTCTTTGTAAGAAAAGAACTTAATGAATAAAAGGTATTATCATTATTATGTGAATAATAATGGCAACCACTGTCAGTGTGAATTCAGACATAATTTGCCCCAAAGCCCATGCAGGAGATAGTGGTTTCCGTCTGGTTCAGCACTGTGCAGTGTAGCCCACAGCGACTCTGTAAGGCCTACACACACACACAGCCCTACACACACAACCCCTCACAATACACACACAGCCCTACACACACTACACTACACACACAGCCCTACACACACAACCACTTGCACTACACACACTACACACACAGCCACTCACACTACACACAAAAGCCACACACACTACACACACAGCCACTCACACTACACACACAGCCCTACACACTGCACACACACTACACACAGCCCTACACACTGCACACACACTACACACAGCCCTACACACTGCACACGTATCCGCTACACACAAAGCCACTCACTACACAAACACTACACACAGCCCTACACACTGCACACACATCTGCTACACACAAAGCCACTCACACTACACACACACTACACACAGCCCTACACACTGCACACACAGCCACTCACACTACACACACAGCCCCACGCACAACACACACACAGCACTACACACACAGCCACTCACACTACACACACACTACACACAGCCCTACACACTGCACACACACTACACACAGCCCTACACACTACACACACAGCCACTCACACTACACACACAGCCCCACGCACAACACACACACAGCACTACACACACAGCTCCATCCACTACACACACAGCACTACACACAGCTCCACGCACAGCCACATACAGCACTACACACATAGCGATACACACACAGCACTACACACACAGCCACTCGCACTACACACACAGCGATACACACACAGCACTACACACACAGCCACTCGCACTACACACACAGCGATACACACACAGTCACTTGCACTACACACAGCGATACACACACAGCACTACACACACAGGCCTGGTTCAGCACTGTGCAGTGTAGCCCACAGCGACTCTTCAGGGATTTGTGGGAGGCAGTCCAAACTGCTGACGGTCTCCACTCTCACTCCCACCTTCAGTCTCTGTCTTCTGTCAGCACAAAAACACATCATGTGTAATTCCATCACAAGTCTGAGATCCTGACGTCCCGCCCTCAGTCCCCAGTGACACTCATTGGATTCTACTGTTTCCAAATACTGACAAAACACAGGCCAGACACTCTCTTATGATGCCCCAACACCCATAATGTGCTGGTGTCACACTGCATTGGTAATTCATGTGTAGACAATTTGTCTGGAAATATTTATGGGAAGTTATTGGGTGCACTTGACCTCACCAGTCTAACATAGTACATAACACAGTCTATTACATTGTAATACATGAAGTGTTAGGACACACACACACATACACACACACACACACTTGTTTTTGAATGGCAATAACAGAATAGAACGGAATTGTACTATATATGTATGTATGGCTGTGTGCGTCTTAAAATGATGTGATTGCTAGGAGTCTAAAATAGAATGCAGCCATTCCAGTTGTTTTATGTATATTTAAGTGAGCAGGAACGGTATTCACACATACACTGGCTTAGAGTGAGTTTCAAATACAGTCTACCCAAGCGAATTTTATTCAAATCAATTCAGTAAGTTATACGGGAAAAATAAGTAAGAATTACTAAGAAGGTTTTATGTTTTTGCAATTAACATATTTCGCAAAACAATAATCCTGATTTTATGCTACATTTACATAATGAAAGGTGAAAATGACAAAGAAATTGGGAAATCACAGTTATTAAAACAACAAAAACAAATTAATACTTTCTATAAATAATTGTGTAATAAGAATATGTATCATGTTTTTAAATTAAGCCACCATCTGTCTTTGAGAAGATGCATTAGTATTAATTTACACAGCAGGATGTGTGAGCATACACAACTTAATAACTTTCCAGAGTGGTGATCGGGGGTGAGGGAGGCCATGGAGACACCTCTGGAAGGTTCTAGAACACTGAACCATGGAGACACCTCTGGAAGGTTCTAGAACACTGAGCCATGGAGACACCTCTGGTAGGTTCTAGAACACTGAGCCATTGACACAACCCTATAGATTCTAGAACACTGAGCCATGGAGAGACCTCTGGTAGGTTCTAGAACACTGAGCCATGGAGACAGCTCTGGTAGGTTCTAGAACACTGGCAGACCATCAGCCTCCCATGAGAGATGTATCCAGTGCTGGAAATAAAAATGAAAGTCATAAATGTGTTTTTAAGCGATAACTCAGCTGGCATGTTGCTGTGCAGTGGCATTGCCTCTGGCCTGTTGCATTGAAAGCCTCCACACGTACCATAGTGCCCCGTAAGTGCAGAAGGCTGTGCTGCCGATAAGCGCACTCAGAGCCAAAGCTTGCCATCCTGATTGCGCCCGCAGGCGGTGCAGAGAGGCTGGAAATGAATGGATGCTTGAATGGCCCCACCATTACCTGCCGCTCAACAATTGGCTTGATTTTGGCACCACAACACTAAAAAGATTTTGAGCAATGCATTCACATGGGGAGGCTTTTAATGGGCTCTGTGTGAGCTCGGTTCATAACAATGCCTACGTTTGTGTGGGCTTTTGTGAATATGTGTGTGTGTGTGTGTGTGTGTGTGTGTGTGTGTGTGTGTGTGTGTGTGTGTGTGTGTGTGTCTCATGTTTTATCAACATGATTATCACAGACTTAAAAAGAGTAAAGCACTTCCAGATATCTGACACTATTTTCAAATTTCCTGTGTTTCAATAAGCTGAAATAAATCTTTCAGTCTATGATTACTTCCTTACAAACTTATATACAGCACACACACAGACACAGACACAGACACACACACACACACAGACACACACACACACACACACACCACACACACGCACACACACACCACTGTTATATAAGTCATGGAAAGGGCTGGATTTTATGATTAAAAAGTTGTGGAAGAAAACAGGCTCCTGTTGTGGTAAGAAGCAAACATAACACCCTTGTGGCTCCATCAGAAGATTAAAACTGTTGGTCGAAGATGAAATCCAGATAGACACACACACACGCACACGCACAGACACACACACACACACACTCACACACTCAGAGACTCACAACTGACAAACTGATCAGGGTGATATCCTATTTAACTCTGCACCACCACATCATAAACAGAAGAAGAAGCGGTAGTGAGAAAAAAAAAAAAAACGTGTCACACACCCACAACTCGAGTGTGTCTCTGCTCCCCTGTCAGTCAGGAGAAAAGACAAGGAGAAAGAGAGACAGAGAGAGAGAAAGACAGAGAGAGAGAGAGGAAAAAAGAGAGAGAGAGAGAGAGAGAGAGAGAGAGAGAAAGAATGAGAGAGAGAGAGTAAGAGAGAGAGAGAGACAGAGAGGAAGAAGAGGCGTAGTCTGTGACCAGGTAATTGGGAGTGTGAGTGACAGGCCGCGCGGTGTGGCGTATATTTCATCATGCGCTCTCCCTGCATCATTCCCACTAATTGATAACAGCGAGAGCGAGTGGGAGTGGAGAGGAGAGGAGAGGAGAGGCAGCCGTGTCGAGAGGAGAGGAGAGGAGAGAAGAGGAGAGGAGAGGAGAGGGGTGAGAGAAGAGAAGAGAGGAAAGAAGAGGGGAGGAGAGAAGAGGGGTGAGAGGAGAGAAGAAGAAGAAGAAGAGAGGAAAGGAGTGGAGAGGAGAGGAGAGGAGAGGGGTGAGAGAAAAGAGAGAGGAGGAGAGGAGAGGGGTGAGAGGAGAGAAAAAGAGAGGAAAGGAGAGGGGCGGAAAGGAGTAGGAGAGTAATGGAGAGGAGAGCAGGTTTTACCAAGCTGTCTTTGTGTGCCACCTGACTTCTGAGGACCTTCGTCTGGGCAAAACATGGAGCACTGGATGAGACTACAGAGGTGGAACTGATGGAGAGAAGAGAGTGGAGAGAAGAGAGTGGAGAGAAGAGAGTGGAGAGAAGAGAGTGCAAGGAGAGTGTGGAAGGAGTGTGACAGGAAAGAGGACAGGAGAGAATCAGATGAGAAAATGGAATAAAGACAGGCTGGGGCACAGGACAAGGGCACGTCTGTGTTGAGATTTTAGGTAAATCAGCAAAGACAGCACGTCCTTACAAAGCATGGCATGCTGGGAGTGCAGTCTGGGCTGCTGGGGCTGGGGGCCTGTTGGGTCTCATCTGAAGATGGAGAGATGTGGAGAGATGAGTGGGAGAGTAGAGACAGAGAGAGGGTTAGTGGGTTAAGGTAAGGGTAACGGGGGAGATGGGAGTGGGTTGGGTTAAGGAACGGGGGGAGATGGGGAGTGGGTTAAGGTAAGGGTAACAGGCAGAGATGGGGAGTGGGTTAGGGTTGGGGTAGGGTTAGGGTAGTGGGGGATGGGGAGTGGGTTAGGGTTAGGGTGAGGGTAGGGAGATGGGGAGTGGGTTAGGGTAAGGGTAACGGGGTGAGATGGGGAGTGGGTTAGGGTTAGGGTGACGGGGGGAGATGGGGAGTGGGTTAGGGTTAGGGTGAGGGTAGGGAGATGGGGAGTGGGTTAGGGTAAGGGTAACGGGGGAGATGGGGAGTGGGTTCAGGACCTCAGACTTTTACCTGGATTCCTGCGGGTGTTCCCACATCTTGACCATCTTTGCAGTCAGTGGAGAGCAGTGGTGGCCTCAGTGGTGGACTGGTGGTTACGGTAACGGACCTGTGACCATAGGGTGGCAGTCTTGCATCCACCCCAAAGTGCGACTGAGGTACCCTGAGCCTGGTATGGTACCCCACATAGCTGCCATGGTTGTCATAGCTGCCCCCTAAGTCTAAGTGAAGTTTATTTGTACAGCGCATTACATACACAAAGGCAGTTCAATGTGCTTAACAAAAATAAAAGCAAAGAACAATATAAAATCATAAAAGATAAAATAAGTGTAATATAAGTATAAGGAACATGGAAAGGTAAGGTAAATACCTTATACCTTATAAGTCAAATTCCTTGTGCATGTTAGTATACTTGGCCAATAAATATGTTTCTATCTTCTGTTTTCTATCTATTCTATCTCTTTCTCGAAGGCCTGACACCACCCTCAGTGGTTCTTCTTTGTTCCCATAAATTTAGACTGACTTTGTCACCATCCATTTTGTGAAGTGCTGTTGCTGTTCTACTCATAGACAATCCACACTGCTAAAATTCCAGACAGGATTTGAAGATTAAGGCAGATTATGCTTTTTACCAACTAATGGGCACTGTGTCTGCCTGTGTCTAAAAAGCCTGGTGTGTGTTAGAGAGGGTTTGGTGACGGCGGGGGAACAGGAGATCAGAAGTTAAAAACGTAGGTGGCCTTAGCCTCTGAGAATGTCATGAACATGTCCTGTCTCTTCCTCTACCTGATGCATTAAAAGGTTTTTGAAGGTCAAATCCATCCCCCGCAACACAACCACCATCACTTTGCAAGTTCCATGTCTGCTTCTCTGCACAGAGTGCATATCTCAGATGTTAGGATAAGAAAGGAATGTTATATCGTTAGCTTGATAGCATAATTGCCTAAGTCATTTTTTTGTGTTTTTGGAAAACAAGAAAAAACACATTTTCTAAAAATCACATGCATATTTTTTATTGATATTTTCACAGAACATTCATGTAGATGTGAGAAAAAGTTTGGAAAAAGAACAAAACCGAACATCATTTTTTTTTATCAAATAAAAGTGACTTAGGCAGTTTTGATGTATGCAAAATGGCTGAGAAGATGTACTGTTTATTTTATATTCTCAGAAAAACTGCCTAAGTCATAGGCATAATCTGCCTAAGTCAAATTGATTGTATAAAAACTGCCTAAGTCCAAAAAAAACTGCCTAAGTCAAATGAATGACTTAGGCAGCTATGTTTTTTTTTACTTTTATGAGTGTTGTGATTGTCCAATGACATAGGCAGACAGACAGGATGATGCAGAAGTGGTAGGGGAGTAAAATTGTGCAAAAATCTCAATTTGACCAAAAAATGACTTAGGCAATTATGCTATCAAGCTAACGATATCTCTTCCCACTTATACCTTCAAGCTTATTTTAACCCTCCTGTTACCCTCAAATTTTCTAACATCCTTTATCCTTGGGGTCGATTTGACCCCAGCCATTGAAATCTCCTTAAAATGTGTATAATTCAAAATATTGGCCTTGGTTATTGGTTTGTGTGTGAGGTACTACTATATTTCTTTGTTGAGGACCAAAAAAAAAGCCCTTTAAAAATAACTTAGCCCCCATAAACACCACATACATCCATGATGTATTTCATGATTATGGAAAAATATGGAAATAGCCATAAAATCTTACTGATTGATCTAAAAATGGAAAGAAAGATATTTTTGGTATTTCAATTGATGCATAGTACCTCTTAATACAAATTTCTGTTATTTGTAACATTTGAAAATAAATTGGTTGTGGTCATCAAGAATAGTAACATCTATTGTCTTCGGGGTCAATTTGACCCCGGGAAAAACAGACACAATTTCAAGCTTCAAAAAGAAGTACAGTTGCTTACAACTTAGAACTTTTGAGTACTATGACCTGGATGAATGAGAATCAGAATCTCCATTTTGAAACATCAGAAAATTGCTCAATTTTGGCTGAATTGACTAGCCTACCATTTCCCATTGAAATGAATGGGGACGGAACTTCCTCATTTAGTATATTGGCTGTATGGCCATGACAGCACTGTCCAGGGAGCAGTGTGTGGGACAGTACCATGCTCAAGGTACCTCAGTGGTACTACCGCTGGTTACCCATTACCCTAAGCGCATGGCCACCATTGCCTCAAGGTTCTTGTGGAAATTGTTTTGCCCCTCTCCCATGTCATCAAAATTATTAGTGTTAGGTTAGGGCCATAAACAGAGGAAACCTGTCTGAAGACTATAAAACTGCATGTTTTGATCACCTTAATGTGATCTAAAAAACAACATGTATGTGCAAAATGTGGATATTTTGTATATGTTTTATGCAGCTAAAACAGTTTGGGGTCAAATTGACCCCAAGGAACACGGATGCGTACAACATGCATACAGGACATTGAAAACATATTATCTTGTTAATTTTATGTTTACCCAGTTCTCCCCCCTTAATTAGGAAAAGTCATCAAGGATGAAGCAAAAAAAAAATATTCTTGGTGTATTGTTGAGGTGTTAAACATTGAATGGGGTCAAATTGACCCCAAAGATAATAGGAAGGGTTAAT
>CM059273.1:2322354-2332354 GCA_030347295.1 Setipinna tenuifilis | reverse complement strand
TGTGTGTGTGTGTGTGTGTGTGGAAGGTCATCTCCGTGGAGGACATGTTGGCTAAACGCGAGTAAATACCATCTTCAGTGCTGTGAGCGTAGTTCAAGGCCAAACATCACCCTACGTGTGTTATCACAAGACCTAAGAAGTGTTTTAATGGCCCAGGGAGGCACAAGGTGTACTCCAGAGGCACAAGGTGTACTCCAGAGGGGGGGAGAGAGATAATGCGATCAGAGGAAAGATGAGGAAGAAGAAGAGACTTATGGGAGGGGAGAAAATTAGTGAATTTTAGGAAGGAATTAATCAGTGTGTCATGCCCACTGACTTGTGGAGGTCATGTGCTCAGCCAAGTCATGCCAAGTAAGTAAGTCATCAAGTGTGGTCATCCAACATAGCATAACATTGCATTGCATTACATCACACTTAGCAGACGCTTTTATCCAAAGCAACTTACAAAAAAAAGAGGACATAAGCTGACTGAGGTGTAGAGGAACACAGAGTAAGCAGACTACCTTTACAGACACACATACTTCCTACATGGGCGCAGAATAAGAGAGGAACTGAAAAAAATATGTTTTAAACATACAAATAACACTGTGTTTCACTTCACCCTAATGCCTACTTTGATTGAGTGTGTTATCCAATATGTTATGTTTACATACTGTCTCTGCAGGCAGCCTTTGCAACCCACAGCCTTTAAGAGTGTGAGGTTTTGAACATTGTATTAAAAATGTGTTTCACAGCAAAGTAAGACTTTTAAAATCCAACATTCGGTAGAAGTTTTATCCTCTCCACACTACCTCAACAGCTGTGTAACGGTACACCCTTTAAGGTTAACACACTAACTGCACAGTTTGCACATGCCTTATAGTTAGACTTTAAGTATTTGGCAGATGCTTTTCTTTGATGCAGCGTATAACACTATACCACTATAACACTATATAACACTATAGGCATCACATTTTAAACAACACATCTAAAGGTCACACTGGCTGGCACAGCCTGCTGTCAGTGACAAGTTATTAATGTGTGTGTGTGTGTGTGTGTGTGTGTGTGTGTGTGTGTGTGTGGTGTGTGTGTGTGTGTGCATGTGCATGTGCATGTGTGCATAGATATGTTTGTGTCCTTCCTGTGTCCTCTAAGGATGTTTTTATTTAAATGGCTACCATAAGAAGGGGCATGATGCATCTGGGGACAGACGGGGGGTCATGTTAAGGAAGCACTAATTTGGATCATATCGTTAGCTTGATAGCATAATTGCCTAAGTCATTTTTTTGTGTTTTTGGAAAACAAGAAAAAACACATTTTCTAAAAATCACATGCATATTTTCTATTGATATTTTCACAGAACATTCAAGTAGATGTGAGAAAACGTTTGGAAAAAGAACAAAACCGAACATCATTTTTTTTATCAAATAAAAGTGACTTAGGCAGATTATGCCTATGACTTAGGCAGTTTATGCCTATGCTTTAGGCAGTTTTCCTGAGAATATAAAATAAACATTACATCTCTCAGCCATTTTGCATACATCAAAACTGCCTAAGTCAAATTAATTGTATAAAAACTGCCTAAGTCCAATGGTAAAACTGCCAACTTATGAGTGTTGTGATTGGCCAATGACATAGGCAGACAGACAGGATGATGCAGAAGTGGTAGGGGCGTAAAGTTATGCAAAAATCTTAATTTGACCAAAAAATGACTTAGGCAATTATGCTATGAAGCTAACGATATGAGAAATCATATAAGGAACGGTCTATTTGAGTAAGCTGATTTCCATTCCATTATGATGGACTCCGTGGCATGTGTAGACACATGTGCATAACAGATTTATACATATTTCCTGATGACGGATAAGGATATGTCAGTGGAGGAGACATTCCCTTGCATAAGACATAACTCATCCCACATCGTGATGTATTTATAGATAGAGGATGGTGCTTCTTGCGCTGCTAATCTCGCATGAGTCATGGAAATGAAAAGATGTTAAATGTTAAATTACAGATTTATAATCGGAAAAAAAGAAGCAAAAGCAAAAAAACTCTCAGAGACCTTCACTGCTTACTAAAACCTCACACAATGGTTGTAATTTCTGTCTTCACAAGTATGTTTTGAAAATGGCAAAATGTGCCAAACTGCTTCTGTGCACCAGGTATGGCAAACATCAACACACACCATACAATAGAGCCAGGTATGGCTTTGCTCCATCTTTGTCTACAGGAGGGCAGAGGGCAGCAGGAGAAAAGTCGATTCAAGAGTGAGCCAGTTACATCAAACAAACAAACAACCAAAAGAAAACAAATAAACAACAGCCAGTGACATCAAACAAGTAAACAAGCAAACAAGTAAACAGCTACCACTGTCTGAGACAGCGAGCGACATCGAGCAAGTAAACAGCTAGCACTGTCCGAGACAGCCAGTGACATCCAACAAGTAAACAGCTACCACTGTCCGAGACAGCGAGCGACATCGAGCAAGTAAACAGGTAAACAGCTACCACTGCCCGAGACAGCCAGTGACATCGAACAAGGTAACACGTAAACAGCTAGCACTGTCCACGACAGCCAGTGACATCGAACAAGCAAACATCTGTCCGAGGCGGTAGTGAGGTGGGGAGGTGCTGCGGAGGCGTCGCCATGGTTACTGCTGGCCCGGTAACCTGTGGCCTAGGGGTGGGGGGGCCACTGGGCCGTGACCTTTCGGAGAGGTGCATCGTGGGCCAGCTGTGCAGGGCGGAGAGGATGCCATCGCTCCAGATTATCCGTCGGGAAATGGTGCCCCCTGAAGCCAGTGGGTCGCCACTAATCCGGCTTTCCACCTCTGGAATTCTCTGGAATGGGCAGCGCAGCGCAGGGATGGATGGATGTGGGTGACCCCTTAGGAGAGGATTCAGCCCATGGCACTCCGACACTAACACAGCTGGTGCAGGTCACACACACACACACACGCATGCACGCACACACACACACACACACACACACACGCACACACTCACACACACTTACACACACACACCACACACACACACCACACACACACAGGCACACACACACACACACACAGGCACACACACGCACACGTTCACACACACATACACACACGAACAGATGCAGGCATACAAGGCCTAACACTGACATCAGACACTCAGAAAAAACACACATGGGCATTACAGTCTTGTCTTCATTTCTTGTTAAGCATGTTCTTTGTAAGAAAAGAACTTAATGAATAAAAGGTATTATCATTATTATGTGAATAATAATGGCAACCACTGTCAGTGTGAATTCAGACATAATTTGCCCCAAAGCCCATGCAGGAGATAGTGGTTTCCGTCTGGTTCAGCACTGTGCAGTGTAGCCCACAGCGACTCTGTAAGGCCTACACACACACACAGCCCTACACACACAACCCCTCACAATACACACACAGCCCTACACACACTACACTACACACACAGCCCTACACACACAACCACTTGCACTACACACACTACACACACAGCCACTCACACTACACACAAAGCCACACACACTACACACACAGCCACTCACACTACACACACAGCCCTACACACTGCACACACACTACACACAGCCCTACACACTGCACACACACTACACACAGCCCTACACACTGCACACGTATCCGCTACACACAAAGCCACTCACTACACAAACACTACACACAGCCCTACACACTGCACACACATCTGCTACACACAAAGCCACTCACACTACACACACACTACACACAGCCCTACACACTGCACACACAGCCACTCACACTACACACACAGCCCCACGCACAACACACACACAGCACTACACACACAGCCACTCACACTACACACACACTACACACAGCCCTACACACTGCACACACACTACACACAGCCCTACACACTACACACACAGCCACTCACACTACACACACAGCCCCACGCACAACACACACACAGCACTACACACACAGCTCCATCCACTACACACACAGCACTACACACAGCTCCACGCACAGCCACATACAGCACTACACACATAGCGATACACACACAGCACTACACACACAGCCACTCGCACTACACACACAGCGATACACACACAGCACTACACACACAGCCACTCGCACTACACACACAGCGATACACACACAGTCACTTGCACTACACACAGCGATACACACACAGCACTACACACACAGGCCTGGTTCAGCACTGTGCAGTGTAGCCCACAGCGACTCTTCAGGGATTTGTGGGAGGCAGTCCAAACTGCTGACGGTCTCCACTCTCACTCCCACCTTCAGTCTCTGTCTTCTGTCAGCACAAAAACACATCATGTGTAATTCCATCACAAGTCTGAGATCCTGACGTCCCGCCCTCAGTCCCCAGTGACACTCATTGGATTCTACTGTTTCCAAATACTGACAAAACACAGGCCAGACACTCTCTTATGATGCCCCAACACCCATAATGTGCTGGTGTCACACTGCATTGGTAATTCATGTGTAGACAATTTGTCTGGAAATATTTATGGGAAGTTATTGGGTGCACTTGACCTCACCAGTCTAACATAGTACATAACACAGTCTATTACATTGTAATACATGAAGTGTTAGGACACACACACACATACACACACACACACACTTGTTTTTGAATGGCAATAACAGAATAGAACGGAATTGTACTATATATGTATGTATGGCTGTGTGCGTCTTAAAATGATGTGATTGCTAGGAGTCTAAAATAGAATGCAGCCATTCCAGTTGTTTTATGTATATTTAAGTGAGCAGGAACGGTATTCACACATACACTGGCTTAGAGTGAGTTTCAAATACAGTCTACCCAAGCGAATTTTATTCAAATCAATTCAGTAAGTTATACGGGAAAAATAAGTAAGAATTACTAAGAAGGTTTTATGTTTTTGCAATTAACATATTTCGCAAAACAATAATCCTGATTTTATGCTACATTTACATAATGAAAGGTGAAAATGACAAAGAAATTGGGAAATCACAGTTATTAAAACAACAAAAACAAATTAATACTTTCTATAAATAATTGTGTAATAAGAATATGTATCATGTTTTTAAATTAAGCCACCATCTGTCTTTGAGAAGATGCATTAGTATTAATTTACACAGCAGGATGTGTGAGCATACACAACTTAATAACTTTCCAGAGTGGTGATCGGGGGTGAGGGAGGCCATGGAGACACCTCTGGAAGGTTCTAGAACACTGAACCATGGAGACACCTCTGGAAGGTTCTAGAACACTGAGCCATGGAGACACCTCTGGTAGGTTCTAGAACACTGAGCCATTGACACAACCCTATAGATTCTAGAACACTGAGCCATGGAGAGACCTCTGGTAGGTTCTAGAACACTGAGCCATGGAGACAGCTCTGGTAGGTTCTAGAACACTGGCAGACCATCAGCCTCCCATGAGAGATGTATCCAGTGCTGGAAATAAAAATGAAAGTCATAAATGTGTTTTTAAGCGATAACTCAGCTGGCATGTTGCTGTGCAGTGGCATTGCCTCTGGCCTGTTGCATTGAAAGCCTCCACACGTACCATAGTGCCCCGTAAGTGCAGAAGGCTGTGCTGCCGATAAGCGCACTCAGAGCCAAAGCTTGCCATCCTGATTGCGCCCGCAGGCGGTGCAGAGAGGCTGGAAATGAATGGATGCTTGAATGGCCCCACCATTACCTGCCGCTCAACAATTGGCTTGATTTTGGCACCACAACACTAAAAAGATTTTGAGCAATGCATTCACATGGGGAGGCTTTTAATGGGCTCTGTGTGAGCTCGGTTCATAACAATGCCTACGTTTGTGTGGGCTTTTGTGAATATGTGTGTGTGTGTGTGTGTGTGTGTGTGTGTGTGTGTGTGTGTGTGTGTGTGTGTGTGTGTGTGTGTCTCATGTTTTATCAACATGATTATCACAGACTTAAAAAGAGTAAAGCACTTCCAGATATCTGACACTATTTTCAAATTTCCTGTGTTTCAATAAGCTGAAATAAATCTTTCAGTCTATGATTACTTCCTTACAAACTTATATACAGCACACACACAGACACAGACACAGACACACACACACACACAGACACACACACACACACACACACACACACACACACGCACACACACACACACTGTTATATAAGTCATGGAAAGGGCTGGATTTTATGATTAAAAAGTTGTGGAAGAAAACAGGCTCCTGTTGTGGTAAGAAGCAAACATAACACCCTTGTGGCTCCATCAGAAGATTAAAACTGTTGGTCGAAGATGAAATCCAGATAGACACACACACACGCACACGCACAGACACACACACACACACACTCACACACTCAGAGACTCACAACTGACAAACTGATCAGGGTGATATCCTATTTAACTCTGCACCACCACATCATAAACAGAAGAAGAAGCGGTAGTGAGAAAAAAAAAAAAAACGTGTCACACACCCACAACTCGAGTGTGTCTCTGCTCCCCTGTCAGTCAGGAGAAAAGACAAGGAGAAAGAGAGACAGAGAGAGAGAAAGACAGAGAGAGAGAGAGGAAAAAAGAGAGAGAGAGAGAGAGAGAGAGAGAGAGAGAAAGAATGAGAGAGAGAGAGTAAGAGAGAGAGAGAGACAGAGAGGAAGAAGAGGCGTAGTCTGTGACCAGGTAATTGGGAGTGTGAGTGACAGGCCGCGCGGTGTGGCGTATATTTCATCATGCGCTCTCCCTGCATCATTCCCACTAATTGATAACAGCGAGAGCGAGTGGGAGTGGAGAGGAGAGGAGAGGAGAGGCAGCCGTGTCGAGAGGAGAGGAGAGGAGAGAAGAGGAGAGGAGAGGAGAGGGGTGAGAGAAGAGAAGAGAGGAAAGAAGAGGGGAGGAGAGAAGAGGGGTGAGAGGAGAGAAGAAGAGAGAAGAAGAGAGGAAAGGAGTGGAGAGGAGAGGAGAGGAGAGGGGTGAGAGAAAAGGAGAGAGGAGGAGAGGAGAGGGGTGAGAGGAGAGAAAAAGAGAGGAAAGGAGAGGGGCGGAAAGGAGTAGGAGAGTAATGGAGAGGAGAGCAGGTTTTACCAAGCTGTCTTTGTGTGCCACCTGACTTCTGAGGACCTTCGTCTGGGCAAAACATGGAGCACTGGATGAGACTACAGAGGTGGAACTGATGGAGAGAAGAGAGTGGAGAGAAGAGAGTGGAGAGAAGAGAGTGGAGAGAAGAGAGTGCAAGGAGAGTGTGGAAGGAGTGTGACAGGAAAGAGGACAGGAGAGAATCAGATGAGAAAATGGAATAAAGACAGGCTGGGGCACAGGACAAGGGCACGTCTGTGTTGAGATTTTAGGTAAATCAGCAAAGACAGCACGTCCTTACAAAGCATGGCATGCTGGGAGTGCAGTCTGGGCTGCTGGGGCTGGGGGCCTGTTGGGTCTCATCTGAAGATGGAGAGATGTGGAGAGATGAGTGGGAGAGTAGAGACAGAGAGTGGGTTAGTGGGTTAAGGTAAGGGTAACGGGGGAGATGGGGAGTGGGTTAGGGTTAAGGTAACGGGGGGAGATGGGGAGTGGGTTAAGGTAAGGGTAACAGGCAGAGATGGGGAGTGGGTTAGGGTTAGGGGTAGGGTTAGGGTAGTGGGGGATGGGGAGTGGGTTAGGGTTAGGGTGAGGGTAGGGAGATGGGGAGTGGGTTAGGGTAAGGGTAACGGGGTGAGATGGGGAGTGGGTTAGGGTTAGGGTGACGGGGGGAGATGGGGAGTGGGTTAGGGTTAGGGTGAGGGTAGGGAGATGGGGAGTGGGTTAGGGTAAGGGTAACGGGGGGAGATGGGGAGTGGGTTCAGGACCTCAGACTTTTACCTGGATTCCTGCGGGTGTTCCCACATCTTGACCATCTTTGCAGTCAGTGGAGAGCAGTGGTGGCCTCAGTGGTGGACTGGTGGTTACGGTAACGGACCTGTGACCATAGGGTGGCAGTCTTGCATCCACCCCAAAGTGCGACTGAGGTACCCTGAGCCTGGTATGGTACCCCACATAGCTGCCATGGTTGTCATAGCTGCCCCCTAAGTCTAAGTGAAGTTTATTTGTACAGCGCATTACATACACAAAGGCAGTTCAATGTGCTTAACAAAAATAAAAGCAAAGAACAATATAAAATCATAAAAGATAAAATAAGTGTAATATAAGTATAAGGAACATGGAAAGGTAAGGTAAATACCTTATACCTTATAAGTCAAATTCCTTGTGCATGTTAGTATACTTGGCCAATAAATATGTTTCTATCTTCTGTTTTCTATCTATTCTATCTCTTTCTCGAAGGCCTGACACCACCCTCAGTGGTTCTTCTTTGTTCCCATAAATTTAGACTGACTTTGTCACCATCCATTTTGTGAAGTGCTGTTGCTGTTCTACTCATAGACAATCCACACTGCTAAAATTCCAGACAGGATTTGAAGATTAAGGCAGATTATGCTTTTTACCAACTAATGGGCACTGTGTCTGCCTGTGTCTAAAAAGCCTGGTGTGTGTTAGAGAGGGTTTGGTGACGGCGGGGGAACAGGAGATCAGAAGTTAAAAACGTAGGTGGCCTTAGCCTCTGAGAATGTCATGAACATGTCCTGTCTCTTCCTCTACCTGATGCATTAAAAGGTTTTTGAAGGTCAAATCCATCCCCCGCAACACAACCACCATCACTTTGCAAGTTCCATGTCTGCTTCTCTGCACAGAGTGCATATCTCAGATGTTAGGATAAGAAAGGAATGTTATATCGTTAGCTTGATAGCATAATTGCCTAAGTCATTTTTTTGTGTTTTTGGAAAACAAGAAAAAACACATTTTCTAAAAATCACATGCATATTTTTTATTGATATTTTCACAGAACATTCATGTAGATGTGAGAAAAAGTTTGGAAAAAGAACAAAACCGAACATCATTTTTTTTTATCAAATAAAAGTGACTTAGGCAGTTTTGATGTATGCAAAATGGCTGAGAAGATGTACTGTTTATTTTATATTCTCAGAAAAACTGCCTAAGTCATAGGCATAATCTGCCTAAGTCAAATTGATTGTATAAAAACTGCCTAAGTCCAATGGTAAAACTGCCTAAGTCAAATGAATGACTTAGGCAGCTATGTTTTTTTTTACTTTTATGAGTGTTGTGATTGTCCAATGACATAGGCAGACAGACAGGATGATGCAGAAGTGGTAGGGGAGTAAAATTGTGCAAAAATCTCAATTTGACCAAAAAATGACTTAGGCAATTATGCTATCAAGCTAACGATATCTCTTCCCACTTATACCTTCAAGCTTATTTTAACCCTCCTGTTACCCTCAAATTTTCTAACATCCTTTATCCTTGGGGTCGATTTGACCCCAGCCATTGAAATCTCCTTAAAATGTGTATAATTCAAAATATTGGCCTTGGTTATTGGTTTGTGTGTGAGGTACTACTATATTTCTTTGTTGAGGACCAAAAAAAAAGCCCTTTAAAAATAACTTAGCCCCCATAAACACCACCTACATCCATGATGTATTTCATGATTATGGAAAAATATGGAAATAGCCATAATATCTTACTGATTGATCTAAAAATGGAAAGAAAGATATTTTTGGTATTTCAATTGATGCATAGTACCTCTTAATACAAATTTCTGTTATTTGTAACATTTGAAAATAAATTCGGTTGTGGTCATCAAGAATAGTAACATCTATTGTCTTCGGGGTCAATTTGACCCCGGGAAAAACAGACACAATTTCAAGCTTCAAAAAGAAGTACAGTTGCTTACAACTTAGAACTTTTGAGTACTATGACCTGGATGAATGAGAATCAGAATCTCCATTTTGAAACATCAGAAAATTGCTCAATTTTGGCTGAATTGACTAGCCTACCATTTCCCATTGAAATGAATGGGGACGGAACTTCCTCATTTAGTATATTGGCTGTATGGCCATGACAGCACTGTCCAGGGAGCAGTGTGTGGGACAGTACCATGCTCAAGGTACCTCAGTGGTACTACCGCTGGTTACCCATTA
>CM059273.1:2294854-2319854 GCA_030347295.1 Setipinna tenuifilis | reverse complement strand
GCAACAACACTAACATGGAGGTTGATGCTGTGCTAAACTGCTGCATTTAATTAATGTCTGTTCGGGGCCCTGATTAAAAAATGGCCGGTGGCTCGCTGCACTGGGCCTACTGTACTGTACTGTCACCGCTCTCCAGAAGGGAAAAGTGCTGACTAATGGAAGCATTTAGCTGTGCTTCTCCCACACACACAGGACAGTGTTTAGACACTGTGGAGAGACTTGGGCAAGACATAGCCAAGCAATAAGAAGCTTTATGTTTGTTTGCTCACCAGTTACTTCAAATATGAAAGAGAAATGTTGGTAATACTGTACTGTGTTATGTGAATTAGGCTGTCATTAAACCTGTATGACAAGGGCATGGCAAATGATGAGTCTTGTCATTGTCCTGAATGTTGTCATTGAATAAATTGGATCTATTCAAAGGATACAATGATGCTGCAAGTGACATTGTTTAGGTTAACTTGACATTAACCAAGACCACATAAACTATGTGTCAAACAATGTTTGCTAAACATTCAGTCACATGCATAAGAGTTGTTATGTCACAGCATATGAGGGTTCAATGTCAACCCTGTGCACACCACTTCATTGCATTTCTTTTAAATTCCTTCACCAACTAGCAATCCTTTAAGGAAGGTGACTGGGACCTGGTCACCCACTACCACAGAAGTACTGTCTGCACCCACACTGTCACTTCCTCCCAGAGGTGCCCTGAGCCAGAGTCTTGCCTCCTGTTGCTAGGACAGAGGCCCTCTCGGAGAGTACCCGTCACCCATGGCATCTTGTTGTCATGGTAATGAGGATTTCAGACAGGTTACATCTGGCCCTTAGGCAATGTGAGGACGAGCAGTTAGACTCTCTCTCTCTCTCACACACACACACACCTTGAGAGCGAGACTCCAAGATTGCAGGGCTATCATGCAAGACATCGCCAAACCCCCATTAAAACCGGCTGCAGGAATGTTCAGTGAGTTGCAAAGTCTTGCCAGAGACAGAGTGACCTCCAAAAGTGTTATTCTTTTGTGAGAGAATAGTGCCCAGGAGCATGTGAGGGCTGCGTGGTCCTGTTCTTCAGATCTAGATGAACTACCTGATGAAATGAAATGATTCTTGTTGCTTGATTGTGTTGTTACAGTTTTTATTAGCAAAGGTTTTGTGGCACTAGTATCAAAGCCCAGATCTTTCCCCAAACGGAAGACTTACAACTGACAATCAAATTGGACATTTTGTGGAAAAATGTAACATTCCTTAACGCTAGGATACAACACACACTTTATTTAAAGGTGTGTACAGTACATAAGAGTGACATAAGCATGCTATAAACATGGCATGACACGTGTTATAAACAATAATGGCACTTCATTCATGTTTATTACCGTTGTCATTAAGTGTCATTCAGTTTTTGTAATGTTAAGTTAAGATATTTTTTGTGGGATGCAGACATTGCAAAAAAAATGAATGGCACGTAATGACAACAGTCATAAACATGAATGAAGTGTCATTAATGTTTATGATATGTGTCATGTCATGTTTATAAAGGGCTCATGTCAGCCTTATGTAGACACCTTCAAATAAAGCGTAATAAGCCAATAGGGTTTATTCCACGAGTGTATTCTTTTGCAGTAAGTGTCATCTGGGTGATAACAGGCCAAAAAATCTTGATTCTATTGACCTTGAAAAAACTACTCTATTTTTCCTTTGAAAAACCTTAAAAAAACAAACTTGAAAACACTTGTTAGCCATTGACTTGTGTGCACATAATAATATCCTGCTGTGAGCATATTCGCTGATGTTGGAAGGCACTGAAGAGATAATGAACCAGCTGCCTCCTCTCCTCACCTCTCTGTTACCCCGCTGCTGTCCTGACCAGCAAACTGCCAATAACAGTCTGCTACAGAGAGGGCCGAGAGCCGAGGTCCAACGATTCCATTACCAAAGGGCAGCAGTGTAGAGCTAAATGAAAAAAAGAGCCACTTCAGTGTTTAAGACCTTGGCTGAAGTATTGGATTGAAGAAAGAAAGCGAGAGGAAGAGAGGTTGTGAGAGAGAGAGATAGAAAGAGAGAGGAAGAGATAAAGAGAGAAGGAAAGTGAGCGCAGGGAGGGAGAATGAGAGGAAAGATGGGATGAGAGAGAGAGGGGAAGAGAATAAGAAGTAGAGGGAATGAAAGGCAGAGAAGGGAGAGAGAGAGAGTGAGAGAGAGAGAGAGAAGAATAGAAGATGATAGAATGAGAGGAAGAGAGGGGATGAGAGAGAGGGGAAGAGAATAAGAAGTAGAGAGAATGAAAGAGAGAGGAGGGAGGGAGACGGAGAGTGATAGAGAGAGAGAGAGAGCAAGAGAGAGAGAGAAGAATAGAAGAGGATAGAATGAGAGGAAGAGAGGGAAGGGCAGAGGGCCAAGAGAGACACGGGGGGGGGTGGGCTTGTCCTGTCAGTGGACTTCCAGCCGTGGCGTGCAGATTGACACGGCCCACTGGAGCTGGCTGGGGTCAGGGGCAGGACTGCAGGCCAGTCGGATGGGGCTGCACCAGGGCCAACAGGCCTGTCACACAGACTGAGCTGGTAACCAGCACTTGTTCCTGCTTACTGCTGTTACTGTTGCTAAACCAGCACACACACACACTCTTTAACAAACACACACACACACACACACACACACACACACACACACACACACACATCCCTCAATACACAAACACACACACACACACATGCACACACACACACACACACACACACACACACACACACACACACACTAACACACACCCTCGGGGAATGACAAAAAACCTACTGACCCTCAGCAGGCAAGGTGGCGAGTGGGTGCCAATGATCCCATTTCAGCCCAATGGAAGTCTGAGGACAAATGAATGGAAGACAGAGAGAAAGAGCACAAAAGAGAGAGGGAGGGAGACGGAGAGAAATAGCGCAGGAGAGAGAGAGACGGAGAGGGAGATGGAAATGGAGAGGGAGAGGGAGAGGGAGGGAGACAGAGAGAAAGAACGCGGGAGGGAGAGAGGGAGCGAGACGGAGAGAAAGAGCACAGGAGAGAGAGAGACGGAGAGAAAGAACATGGGAGAGGGAGATGGAGAGAAAGAGCGCGGGAGAGGGAGAGGTAGAGAGACAGAGAGGGAGACGGAGGTTGCTGAGCTGGCCATTGATTTGGCCATTACAGGATAAGGCCGAGGGGGCCCTTGGCCCAGCCTGTCTCACGTGAGACAATCTTTAGCTGTGGAAACAATGAGAGCTCAAGGGGGTCCTATGGGTGGGGTGGGGGGGTTAGGGGGGGGGGGGAGAGGAGCGTGGAAGGGGAGATCGTATTTCATGTCGAAGTGGAAATGGCTCTAATGGGAGTATCGGTGAATGGATGCATCACAGGAGACAAGGCATAAATCACCCCAGCACCGCTACACGGGGATCAGCAAGACCCACGCCATATGGGGCAGGGGCAGAAAGGAGAGGGCAAGAGAAGAGAGGGAGAGAGGGAGGGAGAGAGAGAGAAAGGGAGAGAGAGAGAGAGAAAGGGAGAGAGAGAGAAAAAGGGAGAGAGGGAGACAGAGAGAGAGAGACAGAGGGAGAGAGAGAGAAAGGGATAGCAAGAGAGAGAGAGAGAAAAAGAAAGAGCGAGAGAAAGAGAGAAAGGGAGAGGACAGAGAGAGAGAGAGGGAGAGCGAGAGAGAGGGAGAGAGAGAGTGAGAGAGAAAGAGAGAGAGAGAGTCTCCACCGTTTCAGCAGAGTGATTCCGCAGAGGTCAAACTGATTGACCTTGTTATGGGGCGGCTGAGGCGGGTGACTGGTGTCTATCAAATTGGGCTTGGCAGCATTAAAAACCACTGAGCAAAATGATTTATGGAGGACAAAAAAGGGCCTTTCTTCAAGCGCGGCTTGTCAGCACAAAGTGAAGAGGATGAACTCTGATGGATGGACGGCCGCCGGGGAGCTCAGTCACTCACGCGTGCAACCCCCCCCCCCCCCCCCCCCCCCTAAAGCTCTCGTCACCCTGGCGTGGGGGGGCGTGGGGTGGCACAGGGGCATGATGTGTCGCGTGTAGCAGGAGCGTCACTCAAACGCAAAGTCAAACGAGTCATGTCACCGGAGCCAACATGAAAGAGTTTCGCCGAGAGAGAGAGAGAGAGAGAGAGAGAGAGAGAGAGAGAGAGAGAGAGAGAGGGAGAGACAGAGAGAGAGAGAGTGGGAAAGATAGAGAGAGAGGGAGAGCGAGAGAGAGAGAGGGAGAGGGAGAGAGAGACAGAGCGCAAGAGAGAGAGAGCGAGAAAGAGAGAGTGAATGAGCGAGCGAGTGTGAGCTTGTGTCAACACATCCACTCCTGTCAAAGCACCCCCTCCGCACCCCTCCACCACCCGCCCCCCCCCCCCCCCCCCACACACACACACACCTTCAGCTCACCCCCCCCAACCCCCCCCCACCGCCTCCCTGACAGCACCCCCTCTAACCAGCACCCCCGCTGTCCCAAACATGCCCCCCCCGCGCCCCCCCCCCCAGCGCACAAACATGCCCCCCCAGCGCGGGGTCCTGCGTTTCATGTGACAGCCTCTAATACCTTGCTTGATCTCGGCAGCCGCGCCACCAATTCTGCTCCTTCTCACAAACACACCTCACACACACCTCATTTCATCTCGCAGCCATGAAAAGAAACAGCTTCAGCCGGAAAATGTTCGACAAGCCAGCCTTGGAAAAAACACACACGCACACACCAACACACACCACCACACACACCAACGCACACCAGCACACGCAATTAATGGAGAATCAACCATTCCTCCACCACCATTCCTGCCCCTTTTACAAACACAGCTTACCTCACTGTCATGAAAGGAACTTTAAGCTGTAAAAATGTTTGACAAGCCAGCTTTTACAAGGAAATACACACACACACGCACACACACACATGCACACTCACACGCATGCACTCACACACATGCAAACACACACACACCACATTTTTGTGGAAACAAATATTCCTTTATCACCATTTCTGCCCTTTTCCAGAAACACGACTCACCTCACAATCATGAAAGGAGCCTAACAGTGTACAACTTTAAAAGAAAACACACACACACACACACACACACACACACACACACACACACACACACACACACACACACACACACACACACACAGTTAATAGGGAAACAAAGGTTTTTCCACCACCATGGCAGACAGGTAGATACATGTGTGCATGTGGCATGTGCCTGAAGGAGGCAGGCAGGCAGAGGAGGGCATGGGGCTGTGGCACAGACTCAGCCACAAACAGTCAGTCGGGCCAAAATAAAAAACAAACAAAAATTAGCCCATCCCCATCCCCATCCCCATCCCCATCCCTCCCCAGCCCCATCCCTCCCCATCCCCAGCCCCATCCCTCCCCATCTCTGCCCTATTTTCTCCCTGGGTAAGGGCGCGTGTGCCAAAGCCTTGTGCCAGTTGCCCTGTGGTTTAGCCTTTAAACTGGATTAAAATACTGGGCAGAATACTGGGCAGAGACAGGAGATGGGCTGAGGGAGTGGGGTTGGTGTGGTGGGGGCGGGAGGGGGGGCATGGGGTAGGGAGGGGGGGTGGTGGGGTAGGGAGGGGGGGTGGTGGGGTGGGGAGGGGAGGGGTGGAGAGAGGGACAGAGAAAAGGAAGAAAATGAGAAGCAGAGGGGAAGGGGAGGTAAATCACAGTGCAGAAGACAAGTTTGGGGAAAACAAGAAGAATGGTGGGGGTGTGAGGAAGGACAGAGCAACAGAAAGAGAGAACAGAAAGAAGAGTGAAACAACAAAACAAAGACCAGAAGAATAGAGGTGAGACACAGACAGAGAGGAAAGGAAACAAATAGACATCGCTAGGCTCACATTCAGTCTGTGTGTGTGTGTGTGTGTGTGTGTGTGTGTGTGTGTGTGTGTGTGTGTGTGTGTATGTGTGTGTCTGTGTGTGTGTGTATGTGTATGTGTGTTTGTGTGTCTGTGTCTGTGTGTGTATGTGTGTGTGTGTGTGTGTGTGTGTGTATGTGTGTTTGTATGTCTGTGTCTGTGTGTGTGTATGTTTGTCCATGTGTTTGGGTGTGTGTGTATGTTTCTGTGTGTCTCTCCCTGTGTGTGTGTGTTTGTGTATGTGTGCATATGTGTGTATATTTCCGTGCGTGTGTGGATGCGTGTATGTTTGTGTGTGTCTCTCCCTGTGTGTGTGTGTGTGCATGTGTGTGTGTGTGTGAAGGAGGTCCTCCATCAGTGTGACAGCGTTTGTGGCGCAGAGCGGAGAAATAACTGGCTGTCTGAGATCAAAGGGATAAAGAACACAAAGATGCACTCGCGAGATGCCCGCGCAGCACACACACACACACACACACACACACACACACACACACACAGACGGCTCCAAATAAATACTGCTGCCTGCTACACACCATTTGTCCAAATATTTCCCTCCTCTGAACAACGAGAACCAATTTCAATCTCTCCTGCAAAAGTCCTCCCTCACTTGTGCCACCCACTCTCTTTTTCTCTTTGTCTCCCTCTGTCTCTCTCTCTCTCTTTCCCTTGCTCTCTATCTCTCTCTCTGTCTCTCTCTCTCTCTTGCTCTCTATCTCTCTCTCTGTCTCTCTTTCTCGCTTTCTATCTGTCTCTGTCTCTCTTTCTCGCTCTCTATCTCTCACTGTCTCTCTGTCTCTCTTTCTCGCTTTCTATCTCTCTCTGTCTCTCTTTCTCGCTTTCTATCTCTCTCTGTCTCTCTTTCTCACTCTCTATCTCTCTCTGACTCTCTTTCTTGTTCTCTATCTCTCTCTGTCTCTCTGTCTGTCTTTCTCACTCTCTATCTCCCTCTCCCTTCTTCCTCCTTCTTCTTCTCCATCCCACCCTCTCCTTCTGCATGTCTGTGCTCCACACACCCTGCTGTTTACTGGCCCCTGAGGTTATCGCAAATTCAATTTTTGCGCCAATGTCCTCCCTGGTGATCGAATCAGATGGTCCAACACAGGAGTCAAAGTAAATGTTTTGCTTTCTGCAACCAAAATGAATTCACCGTTTTTAATTTGTAAAATCCGGATACAAGCCCACTTTATAACCCTGTGCCCACCCTGTACTTTTTTTTTCGTGGGGGAGGGTGGTGTGTTCTTTTTGTAAGAACGAGAGAAAGAAATGCACAATCTGTGACTGCAATAAACTTGCCAAATAAACATTGGCAACATGTTTATCATCCAAGGATTTTGTTTTGGCTTCACCAATTACCCTAAGTTTGCCAATAGATGTGGCAGTATACAGCCTGAATATAGTGTATTTTCTTGTTTCTTTTTTCTTAGATTAAGTGTGGCATAAATGTCTCTCCCTGTGTGTGTGTGTGTGTGTGTGTGTGTGTGTGTGTGTGTGTGTGTGTGTGTGTGTGTGTGTGTCTAAAGCCTGGCTATGTGGGTTAGTTTTCAACATTCCAAATATGCCAACCTTTATATAGTACATGACTTACCTTTCCAGTGATTGAACTTGAACATATATATAATATATAATATGTAGAGGAATATTATAAAATGTTTTTCCTCAGTGCAGAAGTATTACAACTTAAACTGTAGCTATAACTCCTTCCTGTAAAGGACTCTGTCACACACCCTTTCCTAACCAGCAGCCATGGCATTCCTTATTTAAAAAATAAAACATCAGAGTCGATGACCAAATGTTCAGCTACATTTCCAAACCGTGGCACAATCAGCCAGCCGTAACAGTCCATCTACATGTGATGAATGCAGGGAGTGGTGTGGCGCACACACACACACACACACACACACACACACACACACACACACACACACACACACACACACACACCATACAGACACACACACACACACAGACCATACAGAGGCACACACACACACACACACACAATGCAGGGAGTGGTGTGGCGCGCACACACACACACACACACACACACACACACACACACAATGCAGGGAGTGATGTGGCGCACACACAGGGATTTCTCTCTGTGATAAGGCCTCAGTCCCGCCAGGTTCAGGCGCTAGTGCCAGACATGATTGCCACAGCTTTGAGCAAGAGAGCAATGGTGCATTTATTCCATTTAAAGAAAAAAAAGCCATTATTATGCTGGCTCTGTGGCCCAACACTACACCACACTACACAGGACCAGCAGCCTGAAATTTAAATGAGCCCACATCAATTTTTCAGCCCAAATTGCATTCCACTCCAATTTGCCATCGGAAAATCCACGCTAGCACAAACACGACAAATAAAGTCTCCCCTGGAGTCGGCAGTGCTGTGATAGAGACACAAACACCGAGAGAGAGAGCGAGAGAGAGAGAGAGAGAGAGAGAGAGAGAGAGAGAGAGAGAGAGAGAGAGAGAAACAGAAAAACAGAAAAACAGAAAAACGGAAAGAGGGAGAGAGAGAGAAAGAAAGAGAGAGGGTGGGATAGGCCTATATTTATGTAGAGAGAAAGACGTAGAGAGAAAGTAGAAAGCCATAGAGAGGGTTGGAGAGAGAGAGACAGACAGAGAGAGAGAGACAGAGAGAGAGAGAGAGAAAGGGCGGGGGGTAGGCCTATATAGAGAGCCAGAGAAAGAGAGAAAAGAGAGTCATAAAGAGAGGCAGAGAGGGAGACAGAGAGAGAAAAGAGAGCGAGACAGAGAGATATAAAAAAACAGAGAGGGAGAGAGAAGAAGAGACCGTGAGAGAGACAGAGATAGAATTTGAAATTGAATTTAAGTTTGAATTTGAGGCAGAGGGAGAGACAGGGAGAGACAGAGAGAGACTTGCAGCATATTGTCAGTAAGCACCAGGCCAGGGGAGAGGTAGACTCTCTCTGCCTCAGTAGGCCAAGTCCTGTGGCCCACATTGGGGCACGTGAATCCCTACTAATGCACGGTAATCCCTCCGCACACAATGACCTCAATCCCTTAAATCTGTCAATATATTAGCTGATGCTCCAGATTACGGGGTCGCAGCGATGATAGCGGGGGCTTAGCTTAGCTCTGCTCTTTACTGTGTTGTTCAAAAATGAAAATAAATGGATTTGGGCTGAACGTTGTCTGGGTGCACATCTTGCTTTCAGTGTCCCCTTTCGGACTCGCTTCTGTTTTGAGAATAAAAGTAGAGTGAACTAACTTGACTGACGTCAGTACGGACCATATGGTCCAGCTAGAAAGAAAATACACTGCAAGGACAGTGCTTGATGTTTCCTGGAACTGAGTGTCTGTATCTTTGAGTTCCTCTCCATTACTAAATGATTTCACATAGTGCTGTTCCCTCTTCCCCTGCAACCAACTGAACCAAACGTATGGATGGATGTGCTCCAAACTTTAAAAGATGCTTCAGAGGATAACGATGGAAATCTTTTTGAGAGCTCTCGATAAAACATAATGATCAAGCCTTAGCTTTCAACATGCAGGAATGTGGCAGGGGAAAAAAATATAAAAGATAACCGTCCTACGAAATGCACTTAAGGCTCCCTCGCCACACCGTATTGGTGTGCATCACGCCTGACTTTAGAGATAGAATATTGGACATTTGTGGGCGAAGCCTTTCTGACAGACAGCAGATGAAAAAAGGCGGCAGTACTTTCAGAACATGACGGAAAACATATCAGAGGTAGAGCGCCTTCGGGGGAGCCTTGACAAAACGCGAGAGGAGAATAACTCTGCCGAGTCTGCCGGGTCAGAGTGAAAGGGATGGGGCACCGCAGTTTTCCAATTTATTCATTTCGGCTTTGAATCCTTCACTGCCACTTTTAAGGCTCAAGACATCAGATTATCTGACTAGCTGC
The DNA here is from genome assembly GCA_030347295.1 of Setipinna tenuifilis. NCBI lineage: Eukaryota > Metazoa > Chordata > Actinopteri > Clupeiformes > Engraulidae > Setipinna > Setipinna tenuifilis. The sequence goes on along the minus strand of CM059273.1, from coordinate 2,310,086 downwards.
TTGATTCTCTCTCTTTCTCTTTCTCTCCTTCTTTCGCTCTCTCTATCTATCGCTCTCCTCCACCTCCTCTCTATATTTTATGCTCAGAGGCGATTTGAAGGCAGGCTGCCGTTGCGGGTGTGTAGAGGAGAGATGTATCTAGGTCTCACACTCTGAGGGAGGCACACACACACACGCATACACACACACAGGCACACACACTCACACGCGCGCACACACACACACACACACACACACAGGCACAGACAGACAGACACACACACACACACACAGGCACAGACACACACACACACACACACAGGCACAGACACACACACACATACACACACATGCACACACACACACACAGGCACCAATCTCTGCTCCACGCTGCTGCTCCCAGGCTAGCGGCCAGTGGTGCCTTGTGGAGATTTGTCCTCCTCCTACTCCTCTCTTTTTCTGTCTTTTACTCTCTCTATCTCTCTGTCTCCTACTCGTCTTTTTTCTCTGTCTCTCTGTTTTTCACTCTCTCTCTATCTCCTTGTTCTCTGCCTCTCCTTCTTACTCTCTCTACCTCTCTGTCTCATACTCCTCTCTTTCTCTGTCTCTCCTTCTTTCACTCTATCTCTCTTCTACTCCTCTTTTTCTCTGTCTCTCCTTCTTTCACTCTATCTCTCTTCTACTCCTCTTTTTCTCTGTCTCTCCTTCTTTCACTCTCTCTCTCTTCTACTCCTCTATTTTTCTCTCTCTCCTTGTTTCACTCTCTCTGTCGCCTACTCTCTTTTTCTCTGTCTCTCTGTCTTTCACTCTCTCTATCTCACTGTCTCCCACTCCACTTGTTCTGTCTCCGTGGTCTCCATCTCTCTGTCTCCTACTTCCCTCTTGTTCTGTCTCTCCTTCTTTCACTGTCTTTCCATCTCTCTGTCTCCTACTTCCTCTTGTTATGTCTCCGCGGTCTCCATCTGTCTGTCTCCCACTCCTCTTTTTCTCTGTCTTTCACTCTCTCTATCTCTCTGTCTCCTAGTCTCCTTCTTTCACTCTCTCTATCTCTCTGTCTCCTACTCTCCTTCTTTCACTCTCTCTATCTCTCTGTCTCCCACTCCTCTTGTTCTGTCTCCGTGGTCTCCATCTGTCTGAGTGGGGCTGACTGACAAGCAGGTGCCGAGCGGGCTGACTACCCAGATAAGGGCTCTAGAGCTCGGGGCTCGACTGGGAGAACCTTCAATCACTCGGGAGAAAATAATTTCAGATTGTGTGGCTACCTGTGAGCGTATGAACTGAATGTAAAATACATGCTTATTAAGAGATAAATTAAAACGTGTAATGCAATGTAATGTCATGTAAAAAGAAACGGTATGGTAAAGATACATGGACAGATACATATTCCTACATGGACATGAACAGTGGTGTTTGAGGAGAGAGAGGAGAGCGGACAGAGTTAAGATGCAGACCTGTTATTCCGGCTCCGTGCGTCACATCAAAGTGTGACAGATACATCTCCTGACCTTTTCCGCTTTCACAAAAAGACCACATGGACAGATGAAGGTAGTCGTTACAGCTTTATTGCAGGTTCAGGCAGGGACAGCGGAGACACGGTTCTTCCCTTTGTTTATTAGTACCTGGGTCTGATTAGTCAACCCCAGACCCATCCCACCCCCGCCCCCCACCCCCCCACAGAGAGGCAAAAATACACAGGGAGGGGAGTCTAGCCGCCGCTGGGATGCACCCTCATTTCCATACCGCATGGGGACCCCCGCGGGGAGAAAAATGTCACACCTCATGAATCGAAAACTTTCTTTTGAAACATTTCCCTTTCTTTCTTTTTTCAATTCCCTGGGCGATGGCCTTCCAGCTACAAGAGGGGACATTATTTAACAAAAGGTGAAAAATATGCACAGAATATTAACAAATCTTCCCAATGTTACACACAAATGTTAATCCATATTCATATGTATTTACAAATTATGCAAATGTATTGACAGATACATGCAATGATACTTTCGTAACACGCATGTACATATAAATTAAAAATCTTGTATTTTTTTCTCATTATATACTCTAGGGGTTGGGGAATACTTAGAATAGAAGCATAAAAATGTACAAAAGCTAGAATAAATAAAACACATATAAAATTGTGCGGTGAACTTTGGAAGTAATGTATGTACATCCCTTATATACAGTCCGACCTTTATGGTCCCACACCCAACCAGCTGCCTGACTGAGACTTGCAGTAGTGATGACACATATATTGCATAGACCAGTGTAGTTTAACAAACATGTTCACAGACAGACAGGCAGACATGCAGACAGGCACACACACACACACACACACACACACACACACACACCCACCCACACCCACACACAAACACGTATACACAAGCAGTCCTTGATGTGCTCTGAAATGCCGTCAAATATGCAAAGTTTAAAGGTTTATGCTCTTCAAAACCAAGCAAGATTGCTTCATTAGGAACCAGAGAAACAGAAAACAATTATTCACTGTTTTTAAATACATATAAATGAAAAACCACTAAGACATAAAAACGCACTGACAAACAAAGATGAGATGTGGGGAGCCCTGAATGTCCTCTATGCCTGGGCATGTGGTGTGGCGGTGGGGTACATCATATCGGGGAGGGGCGCCCCTTGACATGTCTATGCCTGGACATGTAGTGTGGCATTGGATGTGGGGGGCCCTTAGATGTCCTCTATAGGGGGGGTCTATGCCTGGACGTGTGGCGTGGCGGTGGGGGGGGTCTATGCCTGGACGTGTGGCGTGGCGGTGGGGGGGGTCTATGCCTGGACGTGTGGTGTGGCGGTGGGGTACATCATATCGGGGAGCGGTGCCCCCTTGGGCTCAGCGTAGTTGGAGATCGGCGCGGCCCAGCTAACCTCCATGCCGTTCCTCTTGAGCGCGGCCAGGTGCTTGATGTCCAGCGTGGTGAAGGTGGTGAACTGCACCTGGTTCCTCTTGCTGGTGGGCGAGTGCAGCGGCTCGTTCCGCACCGGCTTGGCCAGCAGCGTCGCCGACCGCCCGTTCACCGAGTTCGTCCGGCAGGGCTGCGAGTTGCCCCGGCGACCCAGGGTGGCGGTGCGCTCGAAGGGGGCGGCGGGCGGGACGATGGTGGGGGCCTCGGCGGGCCTGCGGTGGGGCTCCGGGTGGGCCTTGCAGTGGGCCTGCATGGCCGTGGGGGGGTGGGAGTGCGGCACCGGGGGTCTCCCCTGCTCGGAGGAGGTGCTGAGCCGCACCCAGTGGTGGCGATGCTCCTCCTGGGGGGTGGGAGCCTGCACGGGGGTCTTCTTGCTGTGCGACCTCATGCTGTAGGTGGCGCAGTTGAGCAGGAAGCCCAGGATGGCCAGGCAGGAGACGCCCACCAGCGCGTAGATGCAGATCTCCAGGTCGCTGAAGGCCACTCCGAACGCTCGCACCAAGTCAGTCTCCAGGGCAGGGGGGTCGTCAGTGGGACCGGCCTTCTTCTTGGGCACCACCGCAGCCTTGGGCACGTTCTTCTTGAACAGGTCCAGCTGCAATGGCCCCTCCGGACCCAGGTGAGAGATGGAGTTCATGAGGAGGTTGCCCATCTCTTTCCTCGGCGTAGGGGCCACGCGGGTGCTGGTTGCCTTGCCGGTGGTGGCAGCCTTGGTGGAGCTGCTGATGCCCTGGGCAGTGGAGACGGCTACCACACCTAGAGCCTCCTGCAGGGTGGTGGTGGTGGTCAGCTCCTGGGCCCCAGAGTCCCTCAGCACGGCCTGGGTGTACACATCCAGGGGGACAGCTCTCGGAGAGGTGAGAGACTCCGCCTCGGGCCCCTTGGCACCATCGCCACCACCAGCAGGTGATTCGGCCCCTGGCACTGCTGCTCCTCCTGCCCCCCCGCCCTCTGTCTTGCCCGCGCCCTCGCTGCCCTCCTCAGGTAGAAGTTTGACCTGGATGGTGCCGCTGCCCACCGCCAGCTTGCTCTTGCGCTTGGACTTCTGACACGCCTCGCAGATGCCCAGCTCGACCCTGAGCAGCGGCCCCTGACCGTCGCCCTCGGCCACCGCCGCCAGCTGGGGGTGGGGGCCCCGCCGCACGGACGCCACCCTCTCGTCCAATGAGCTCGCACTGAGCGTGTAGCCGCTCGGGTCGTAGAGGTCGAGGGAGGTCAAGGAGCCATCGCTGAACTGCACCCAGGGGCTGATAAGGGCTTCCTGGAGAGATACAAGTACAAGAGATAGGGAGCAGAGGAGGGAGGGGGGAGGAGGGAGAGGGGAGGGGAGAGGGCACATTGTAAGACAGTCTGTGAATACCCTCTGCATCCATAATACATCAGAGGTACATGGCTAATGCATTATGGATTACAACCGGAGATTCTTCTCATCTTGCTGCGGGTAAGAAAGAAGAGAAGGGGGGGCGAAGACCAAACAATAAAACACACTAGCGCTTGTAAAACACTGTGTTCTTACTGTCAGATCGCATGACTATGAGACGCGGCTTTGAGCCACTACAAAACTGACTGTCGATTTCACGCGGATGATTTTATTATTGCTTTTGACTGCCTTTGCTCAAAGTGAGCATAACTATTGGGTTATGCATTTTTAAATTCATCAACAGGTTTTTACAAAGTTCTTAAGAAAAGTTTCTTTTGCATACAAATAGCCAGAGGTGTCAATCTCAGCTTCAGAAAGTAAAAAAACTTTGCCATTCCCTCTGCACACTTAAAATAATAACAGTGATTTCACTAGTTACCCCATCTCGCTGTCTAAAGATGTGTGTGCTCATTAGGACCATCTGGTTTCAGAAAATAGTCAAATCAAATAACTGGCAAGGATTTCACTTTCTGAAGCCCGGATTGACACCTCTGCAAATAGCTCATAACAGGACTCACTTGTGCAGGGAGACATGCTCACTTGGTGCTGTCTGGAGCACTTTACTTGGATAGCCTGTTGATTTGTTGACATTCAGACTCATTCTGTTTATTGCTAACTGATCATCACCTCAATGAAACCCAACCCCTTACCGAGTTGCCTCTGCAGGTCTGTCTATATCACAATCTCTATAGGATGACCCAAACCCAACCTTCTACCTTAACCTTAATACACTGACAGACACAGAGTTGCCTCCTCAGGTCTGTCTACAGTATATAACCACCTCTATAGGATGACCCAAATAAAGTGTGACCGGTAATCCTACAGATAATTTCCTCCGTAATCAGATCCGGCCTGCACTGATGTACGGCCAGCCCAGCCTGTCTGCCTGTGTCGTGGCAACACCAGGAAATGAGTGTTAATCTCTGTGTAATTAGCTCTCAGGGTACCCTGCCCCATACACTCAGCCCCAGACGAGAAGAGACAAACACACACACACACACACACACACACACACACGCACATACAGACACACACACACACACATACACACGCACACCAGACACACACAGACACACACAGACACACACTCAACACACACACACACACACAAAACCACAGCATGCAACTCAATTCAACTCGAGGGATCAATATTTATGTATTAAAAAATCCATTTGAACGTGGCAGCAGGGGGGCCAGTGCATAGTGATTACCACTACAAGTTGTATTACAAACTACTCTGAGGCGCTGGGCCTGCACGCTTGACTGACTGCAGCCACCGGCTGCTCCGCTCCGCTCTGCTCCGCTCTGCTCTGTCCTCCGAGGTGAGATGCATTATGCATTAGCCTAGTCCAGCCATCGCATAAACAAATAAGCCCTCGCTTCTCAGGGCCCCTAATAGCCGGCTATCGACTGGGTCAGGGCCGAGAGAGAGAGGGATAGAGAGAGAGAGAGGGAGGGAGAGAGACAGAGATAGAGAGAGGGAGAGAGACAGAGAGAGAGAGGGAGAGAGAGAGAGAGAGAGAGAGAGAGGGAGAGGGAGAGGGAGACAGAGAGAGAGAGAGAGAGAGAGAGAGAGAGAGAGAGAGAGAGAGAGCGGTCCCGCCATGCCGTCCCACTGATCAGACCCGGCTGTCATGCTTTGAGAGAGGGGTTCAAACGTGTGCTCCATCATACACACACACACACACACACACACACACACACACACACACACAGAAAGGGGTTCAAACGCGTGCTCCATCACCAGCAATGTGGGTCTCTCTCTTGCATCAATCTGGGAGAGTTGTTTTCTTTTTCTTTTTTTGTTTAGCGAGTGGCGGTGTGGGGTTTGGCCCTGCTCTGCTCCGCTCGGGCTGGCTGAGTGCTTTAGTGGCCAATATTGCAGAGCAGAGACTGGGAAGGTGCTTGTGTTTGTTTATTTGTTTTTTTTTATATATATTTTATTTCTTTTTTATTTATGGCATTTGCGCCACTGTGGTCACCTGAGAGGGGCTCTTAGGGCCGTCTGTTATTCTGTTTTCATGGAACATTTCATTCTCAGGCTGTATCAGCAATGGATGGTGGTTTTGCTCTCCCAAACTGGGCCATTCCTCATATGTCAGAAAAACTATTGTTTACATTCATTTTGAATGACAAAAATGGAATATTTGGGTCTCTCTAAAACATTGATGTAACTCTACTGAAACAGGAAACACAGCTATAATTGAGTGTGGTACCGCAGGAGCAAATGTACTAAGTGGGTTACAGCGTGTACAGTGTGTGTGTGTGTGTGTGTGTGTGTGTGTGTGTGTGTGGGTTACAGCATCGGAGGGGGGCCCACCTGTTTACCTGTTTGGCGCTCTGCAAGAGGTAACATTGTGTGTTGTAGTATGGAGTACAGTCCTGAACATTATCCAGGAAAATAAACTGTTAAATGTTAATGTATGCATTATTATTAAAGCAATTTGCTACATCAGTTTGTAAAACCCAGGTGTCGCCCAAATAAGGTTTACGTTGTCTATAGACACCTGTTTGGGGCTCTGCAAGAGGTAACATTGTATGTTATAGTGTGGAGTACAGTTCTGAACATTATCCATGTATGCATTATAATTAAAGCAATTTACTACATCAGTTTGTAAAATCCAGGTGTCTGCAAAACAAGGTTTATGTTGTCTGTGGACACCTTGTTGGGGTTGTGTGTGAGGTGAATGTTTCCCGTAAGCACCTGTTTGGGGGTCTGCATGAGCTCCTGTGTGGTGGCCGTGGCGACGATGGCTCTGTTGCTCCCAGGGCTGAGCTGCAGGTTGAGGGAGAGGCCAGACACCAGCTGCACCCCCAGCTCCGTGATGGACACCTTCTCGTCCAGAACCCGCACCATCCTCTCCGCCAGCACCGAGTCCGACAGGGGAGACATCACCTGGCCACAACACACACACAGTCAAGCACACACACACACACACACACACACACAAACAGAGACAAACACACACACAGACACACACAGTCAAGCACACACACCACACACACACAGACACACACACACACACACGGACATATGCACATGCACAGTGAAGCACACACACACACACACGGACATACAGTATGCACACACACACACACACACACATACAAACACACCAAACACACATACATACACACACACACACACACATGCACAAACACATATGCAGACACGCACTCGCACACGCACACACACACACACACACACACACACACACACACACACACACACACACGGACATATGCACACACACACACACACACACACGCACACACACACACACATATACACACACACACACACACACACATCTCCTAACATACCTGTACGGTTGTGACTCCTACACCTCTCCCGGCCAGCACAGTGCCCCCCTGTAGCCTGGCCACCGAGGTGTCCCCCACGCGCATGGAGCCCTCCACCAGGTGTGTCACCTCCACCTGCCAGTCCGGCCCCAGGAAGAAGGCGGGCGGGCCGCTGGCGGTGACCCCAGTGCCCAGGTCATCGCTGGTGGTGGCCAGGAAGTGTGTGAGGACACGGACGCGAGCGTGCTGATACTGCAGCATGCAGCCACGCCCCTTACGGTCCTCGTCCTCCTCGCTGTCCCAGCTGGACCTGAGGAGAAGGGGGGAGGGGGGGTGATTTACTTCCTCTGTTCGTGGAACTGTCTTTTGTTAGGTGTTCCATGTCCCTACATATGTCCCTAACCCTAACCCTAACCCTAGACCAAAATAATAAAGCAAAAAGTGAACCATATTCTTACTGTCCCTGCCCGAACCTGTAATACACCTGTAAAGACTAATTCCACCTTTCCACATGTGTTTTTACGGTCCTCATCCTCCTCACTGTCCCAGCTGGATTTACTTCGTCTGTTTGTATGTTGAGTTTAATTGCCTTTTGTTAGGTGTTAGGGTTATATCCTTACATATGTCCCTACGTATAGTTTCTATTTTGTTTTATGACTATCGTATTTGTCCTTGAGTAACTTGAAAGGTGCTTTAAATACAAATGCATTATTATTATTATTATTATTATGAAGTTACTGTACAGCATCAGTGTTAGAGCATTAGGGATTTGCTAATTAGACCAAAATAATGAGGCAAAAAGAGAACCGTGCCCCCACTGTCCCTGCCTGAACCTGCAATACACCTGTAAACACTATTTCCACATTTCCATGTATTTTTTAATCAGAAATTGTCAATAGCTGTCACTGTGATGTGACACATGCATCAGGTCTGCATCTTAACTCTAACCACTCTCCTTTTTCTACACATACACCAGTGTTTTCCATATAAATAATCACTATGTGAAATTTAAAAATCCCTCAATGCATTTTTCTTTCAGTTTACAGTATCCACTAAATCAGATGAAGTAGCAGGAAGTGTTGATTAGCAGGGTGTAAAGGCTCAAGGCTGCACTGATGTGTTTCTCTCCAGTGATTTGAGGGTCTCTGATTGGAGCCCCCAAAATGAATCAGTCTATCTGCACCTTCAGATGTCCTCTAAACTACTTATCTAAAACGTCCTTCCCAAAGCAACACAAAGTGACACACTATCCTACAATAGGGTAAACACAGTTTTTTTGGGTCAGTTTGCCGCTTCACCAAAAAATAACATCCCCTTCATTTCCCCTCGGACCTGGAAGGATATTAAAACTTGTAATTGCTGCTTCGTTGGGCACATTCATAGATTTTTAAATTTGCTGAAACATCAGGTCAGGTTTCTGCTCCTGCAACCAAACACAAGATACAAAAACATGCGAGTGTGGATCGTGGTGCTGAGAGCAAAACATGAAATGTTTTGGCGGAGAGGAGAGGCATGAGAAATGTCAGAGAGAAAAAGCCAGTGATCATGGCACTGTTGAGCCCGTGGATTACCAGGCCTTGTGTCGGCCTATCACGGCCGGGCGTGGAGAGTGTAAGCTTTGATGATTACAACAATGTAAGTCGATGTGGAGAAAATCCCGGCCATTGTGGGCTTCCACTTGAAGGGCGGATAAAACCCCCGCCGGCCTGATGACATGTCTTCATGCTAGGTCAACTGTAAGACCATTTAAAGGCCGTTTATCACAGCGGAGATTTATCGCCCCAGAGGACCAGTTCCTGTAAACAAGTGTGTGATACATTTCAAAACGCTGGAAATCCCAGCCTTCAAAGCAAAGCACCAGGGCTGACTATGTGCACTGAAGCAGGGCTTTTAAAAAACGCTGGCTTCTTTTGCCCCTGTTTAGCCCAGGGTGTTGTGATTACTGAAAAAATGCTGGCTTCTTTTGCCCCTGTTCAGCTGAGGGTGCTGTGAATACTAAAAACCGCTTGCTTCTTCTGCCCCTGTTTAGCGTTTAGCTTAGGGTGCTGTGATTAAAAGCGATGCATGACACGGTGGCCTCTTTACTTTCCAATCGTGGTCAATAAAATCTCTGATCTCTTCACCCGCGCACGCCAAGCCAAATGCACATTAGAGCCCCCGGATGCCTGTTTTGATTCATTTCCGTTCCGATTAGCCCTGTTGGTAAACTGAGGCGTGAGCTTCAGCAGCAGGGTGAACATACATAAATAAGGCAGTTTTATGAGCTAGCTGGGCCTGAGAATAACTCATAGGCGCGCTGCAGCACAGCACAGATGCACACCGAGACCCCGTCATGCGGATCCTTAAATACAGCATTCGGTGGAAACCGTCCAGAATCGCAGACGGTGAGTGTTTAACATTAGTTATACCCTGCGCTACGCTCGCATTCAGGGGGAAATGAAAGGGTAATGTTACATAAGAGCAGGGGCTGATCTTCAAACTTGGTTGAGCCTCCTCATCTATATCCATTTATCCCACAAATTACTGTCACACATGATGGACTGAATGCCTCTATTGGAACATATTAAAGTAAGACACTTTGACATTTTTTCTTCTTCTAGGACATTGAGGAGGTGGGACAGGCTATATCTACATCCTCTACAAGAGCAACCCTACTGTCTAAATCATATTTTCTAATAGCAACAATGCTATTAGATGTTCTAATGTTCTGAGTTGTTTGTACTGGTGTTTTTGTTTTTTTTTAGAATAGATGCTTATTTGTTATTTCATGGCAATGACAGAACCTAATTGGGCAATCAAAAAATGAGCGTTTCTCACAAATTGCCTGTGTGATCTCTTTGAATCCGTCACTTGACTGAACATGACACTGAAACCTGTCCTGTCTAACTAGCTCAAGTGATGATATGTAATCTTAATTAAACAAGCCTCGAGTGAAATCGCCCTTCAGGACAGACCTAAATCACTTTAGTGTATCAGGCTCTCTAATGAATGACTAATGAAAGTGCTCCACTTCAGCTGCATCTATTAGCCCACACACACACACGCCGCCTAACTCATACACACACACACACACACACACACACACGCCGCCTAACTCATACATATGCACAGCTCCGGCTTGGCAGCGCTTACAAAAACACACACACAAGCCGACTGGAACGGTGGCTGGCTTTTCAAAACACGTACGTCGCTGGGCTGGTTGTCGTTTCAAGTTTGTGATGAGAACATCAAAAGTGATGGAACTAAAGTTTTGTTATTTTCTGTGTTTTTCACCCATTTCTCGCTCCTTTGATTTGAGCCTGGAGCCCTGCCCCTGCACTCGGCGTTTGTGTCTCTGTTAGAGCAGGTAGTTGTGGTCAGCATTTAAATGTTGACTGTCTGAGCCTCTGTCTCCTCTGGGTGCTTACCTGCTGCTCTCCCCTACCCCTGGCCAAACACACACACACACACACACACACACACACACACACACACACACACACACACACACACACACACACACACCTCGCTTGTTATGCTACCACTGCACCATTTGGGAGGAAACCTCTGTCTCCTGTTCTCTCACTAGGATACAACTATTTTTCACTGTCTATAATATCCACCACAGACTTGAAACAACCTCACACAATGTTGTGCCATTCCTCCCATCTATTGAAATAGAATCAAACAGCTGCAATTGTTATTGTTAGAGAAGCCAATTTCTTCAGGTCATTTTCTGAGCAATCATGCTGGGAGACTGACCTCCACATGCTGAAATGACCTCCAAACTCTGATAACATCTACAAGGGGCACCCGTCAATATTTTTGATGTGCAGCTCAGGATCCATCAAAACAATGGCACTAATGACGAGGAGCTAGTTATCCACACATGTAATGATGTGCACAGTAATCTAAAGAGACTGACTGACTGACGCAAACACCTTTTTGTCCCTGAGAAACTCTGATGTGTGAGTGCACATAGCTCTGACGTGTGAGTGCCCATAGCTCTGACGTGTGAGGGCTGACCACTTGCATTTAAATGACGAATGGAGAAATGACGCAGATGCTAATTAAAACACAGTATCCCCTCTTTAAAGGTGATCCATGTTGATTCACCCTTGCAGTAACCAACCACCTCTGACCACAGCACATGCTCCTAACTATCCCTGTTACAGTGCATGTACATCACCAAGTACAGTGTAATAAAGTCTGTAACAACATGTAACATTATGTACTTACACCAACACCTGTACCCTAGTGTTAGGGTAAGGGTTGGGATTAGGGTTAGTGTAAGGTAAATACAGTGTAATAAAAGTGTAATAAAGTCTGTTACAACATGTACCATTATGTACTTACACTTACACTCTACCTTATGGTTAGGGTAAGGGTTGGGATTGGGGTTAGTATAAGGCATGTACAGTGTAAGCACATAATGTTACATGTAGATACACTGTACAGGGAACCATAAAATAAAATAAAGTGTTTTTCATTTTCTTACTTCTTGAGGTTAGTGTAAGGTATGTACAGTGTAAGCACATAATGTTACATGTAGATACACTCTACAGGGAACCATAAAATAAAATAAAGTGTTTCCCAGATTCTTACTTCTTGTGGCTGCTGGTGGGGACGGGCACCCTCCAGCCCTTGATCTGGCTCAGCTCGGAGTCGGAGAGCTCGATGTGGAGCGGCAGGCGGGGCATCCACACGCTGACCTCCAGCTGGGCGCTCAGGTAGCTGTAGGTGAAGTTGACCAGCATGCCCACCCTCCCGCTCGTCTCCTTCCCATCCAGGTACACAAAATCACAGCCTTCGGATACCTGAGCAAAGGTGACCAGAGGTAAGAGGAAAGAGAAACAATAACAGTGTTTAGATGTGCTATTACCCCGCTGTTGCTACAGCGTGTGTTTACCCAGAGGTCATTGCACCAATGTCAAACTGTTTCAAACAATAATATAAAAGAACAGCAATTTATGAATTGCTGAATAAATGAATAGCAAAGTAAAAGAGAGTTGTTGTTGACCTTGGTAGGAAGGTGGAAGTTGGTGGAGTGGGGAGCATGAGCAAACAGCACTCTGGGAAACTTTGTGGATAAGAGGGAGGACGTTTGAATGGGCTTTAATTAATTAAGCACGTAAACCTTCTAGCAGCACCAGTTAGCACTGGCAGGGCTCAGAGTTATAGAGAGTCAGTGAGTGAATGAGTGCAACCACAGGCAAGAGGTGCTAAGCAAGGAAGGAAAGGAGGGAGGGAGAGAGAAAGAGAAAAAGAGAGACAGAGAGAAAGAGAAAAAGAGAGGCAGAGAGTGAGCGGAGGGAGGGAGGGAGGCACCGGATGGAACCATGTTATCTTTCCGACAGAGTTTGGTAATTTTATGCTAATCTTAGAGAAGAAGGGAGATGAAAGAGAGAGAGAGCGAGAGAGAGAAAGAGAGGCAGAGTGAGACAGAGAGAGAGAGAGAGAAAGAGAGAAAGAGAGAGAGAGTGAGACAGAGAGAGAGAGAGAGAGAGAAAGAGAGAAGAAGAGAAAGAGAGAGGTGATGCTCAGTGGTGATATGGATGTGTCATTGCTGTAATCCGTCTGTGATGGCTGCCGTCTGAGACTGAGACTGCCAGGCTCCAGCGATCACACGACACACCCCTTAGCACACACACACACACGTGCAGCACACACACACGTGCAGCTTCGCACCTCAGTCACAGCACCGCACCTCAGTCACAGCCATCATTAAAACGCCATTAGACCTCTCCTGCCATTATCACCCTCCTGCACACAGGTACGGGTGGGGGCGTGTGAGTGTGTGTGTGTGGGGGGGTGCTGGTTATTCATAAGGGGAAGTGAGTGTGTGTGTGTGTGTTTGTTTGTGTGTGTGTGAGACTGTTGTTGTGTGCTAAGGTGACAGAGTACACCACAGAAAGCGGCAACTCCGTGGTCCATTTTGTTTGGAAACCTTTTACAAATGGTCTGGGTTTTTACACAGCACATTTAAAATCCTGAGTCAGAGGGCTTTTTGAATAAACATTTGCAATTGTAGGGGTCTGTGGGAGCAGATTGATGAGCGAAAACTGAATTTAGACAATTTTAGCATAAGGTCAGAACATGATAAAATGCACTCTTATGATGAACCTTTCCCAGCATTCTACATGACAAATATTCTCAAGAAGTTAGAATTACTGCTGTGTGTGTGTGTGTGTGTGTGTGTGTGTGTGTGTGTGGGTGAGTGAGTGTGGGCGAGTGAGTGTGTGCGTGTGTGTGCGCATGCCCATGCATGTATGTATGTGTGTGTGCGCGCGTGTGGCTGCATGTCTGTATGTTCATGTGTGTGTGTGTGTGTGTGTGTGTGTATCTATCCGTCTGTGCTCTGTGCGCACATATACACGCGTACGCTTGACCAGGTCAATTCCTACAGCGGTAATGTGTGTGTGTGTGTGCGCGCGTGTGGCTGCATGTTTGTGTGTTCATGTGTGCGCGTGTATCTGGACGCACACGTACGCTTGACCAGGTCAATTCCTACAGCGGTAATGGCCGCCTCCGTTGGGCTGAGGGCGCTCCATAAAAGAGATGAGTTCGGAGAGTGTAGTGTAAATTGATGGTCCACTCTGACCCGTTTAGATGTGCTAAAGCTCCCCTGAAAGGGGTCAGTGGCCGGCGCTGGCTCTGGCACAGCCTGCCTGCCCGTATGATGGGAATGATCCAATAATAACTAGATAAACTTCTCTCTGCTCTTAATAGTCATGCAAATAAAAGCCTGTACAGCTGGACTGGCCAGCGAATATCCCGAGTGAGTGAGTGAGTGAGTGAGCGAGCTATCCCCTGCCGTGTGGAAGTTCTCTCTTCTCCCCCTAAGAGGAGACTCAGTTCCCATTTCACTAGATCCAGTTAAATTACAGAATATTTCACATTTCCTTTCATGGTAGTCCTTTCCTTTTAAATATCTTAATATCCAATATCCTGAATAGCTTTATGTTCAGAATATTTAAATGTTTCTAATTTATTTTTCATCTACACTATATGTCCTGTATATATATATATTCCATTCTACACTTGCCTGTCTCTCCCTCTCTTCCCTACTTTTCTCCTTACTTCCCCTATGACTTTTTAAACTGGTCTTACTCCAAAACATCACCATCACACCATCCTTACCTCTGAGTCAGGGTGAACTGGACCCCCTGGAAACCAAAATGTTTCATTGTAAGAGGCTTATCCTAATATCTACTCTGTCCCCATGTGAGTATGTGTGTCTGTAGTGTCCCTGCTCCGGGGAAACTTATTCAGGCACATGCATCTCCCTGTATGTATAAAGGTAGTCTGCTTACTCTGTGTTCCTTTACACCTCTGTCAGCTTATGCCCTCCTTTTTGTAAGTCGCTTTGGATAAAAGCGTCTGCCAAACGCAATGTAATGTAATATTAAAGCAGTATGTGAGTGTGCATCGGCCTGTCTTCATGTAAGCTGTGTACAGGTCTCCACTCCTGCCCTCTTGACATCTCTATAGCAGTGTGGTAGTCTGACGGGCTCCTGCACTCCTAGTGTGGTAGTCTGACGGGCGGTGTGCTTGTGTACCTTGAGGATCTCCGTGTCTGTTGACTGGCAGCTGGTCAGGTTGGTGATGTCTGTGACGGACC
>CM059273.1:2282354-2289854 GCA_030347295.1 Setipinna tenuifilis | reverse complement strand
CCTGCTATACCGTCCTGCCACCCACCACTCCATCACCATCACCATCACCATCACCATACATCCTCCTCCTTTATCCTGATGAAGCTGTCAAAGCCCCCTCTGTCCAGGGTGGGGAGTGTAGGAATGCACATCTGGATTATAGTTGTGCAGCTGCAGACCCAATGCAGAGACCCTCCCACCCCCCAACCCCCAACCCACACCCTATCCCCTCCCCTCTCTGCCTGCGTGATGGGATCAATGGGTGGGATTGATTGCTATCTAGCAGGGTCACGTGCCTGTCTGGTGAACCACCGGTGGCAGGAAGCGAGTGTTACAGTAGAGCCCTAAGCAACACTTCCACTTCCCTTTCAGAAAAAAAAAAAAAAACCCAATGGTGCGGGCCACTGTCCTGGAACTAAAAGGGGGCAAGGGGGGAACCATGAAAGGAGGGGATGGGTGGGGGGGTGGGGGAGGGGGCTGTTCTGGTTCCCTCTGCTGACCTCTCATCTGTCGGACATGAGAGTATCATGGCTTCCTTAGCTGTGCGAGATCTCCTCTGGGGCCAGCTCCTCACTGGTTAATGCGGCCGGATAAGACTCCAAATCTGAACTCTAATCTTCCTGCCAGAGAGGAGGGCCCCTAAGCCAGGATCACGTCCAGCTGGATCAGGGATGATTGTTGGTAAGTGGGTCGCTGGAGAGAGACAGGGGTGGGGGTGGGGGGATGTGCGGCAGGGAGGCTGCTGGGCTATTGTGCGTTAGTTAGTGGACTACTGCTGCTGCTGGTGGAGGATAAAGTGGTGAGATCCATCCACACCAAACTCGGCAAGATTCAAATCCATCAGGTTTGCCCAAATACAAATAGATTTATAGCAGCAAGGCAGATAATCACTCGATAAACAAGTGCATAAGCAGAAAATAAAACTGTTTGCTGAGTCAGGACTATTGTAAGGACTTGTGGATGGCAAGGGCACTGGTGTCCAGCACACAAGTAAGGTAAATAATAGCATATAGCCCAGCACAGCACAGCGCAGCGCAGCACAACAATGCACTCTGTTGCACTGCATTGTTATTTGACATTATTTCTTTTTCATTAATTAATCTCACAAAACAATGGCACATAGTTGAGGTTTGTTTACCACTTCCTGACCCAGAGTCTTGTTTATTTTCTCCCGTGAAAACAAATTATTGAAAAATGGAGGGTGAAAAAGTGAGCAAGTTTGTTTTTAAGCCTTTGCTGACCCACACAAATCAGATCGCCCAGAGAGGGGACTATGGAAATGAGGGGCCCTCCTGCTTTGGTGTTGCATTTACATAGCCCAAAACAAAAACACTCTGCAATTCTACAGCGGGTCTAGCATGTCATTTTGAAGAGATGGTGATTTGTTTTCTTGGAAGAGGGATTAGTTGGTAGATAACATGTCAAAGCACAAACACTCAGCCTTGAGGGTGGTGGGGGTGGTATGTCAACAATCTGTGTCCCCTGCTGTTCCCTGTATCCCTGTAATCATTTTGGCCCTCATCCGAGCCAGCGGAAACCCCCTCGTCATCTTCTTAAACTTTATAAACAATCATCAACAATCACTACCAATGTCACTATCATCATCATCATCATCATCATCTCAAACTTTATAAACCATCATCAACAATCATTATCAATGTCACTATCATCATCATCATCATCATCATCATCATCTCAAACTTTATAAACCATCATCAACAATCATTATCAACGTCACTATCACTATCATCATCATCATCATCGTCGTTGTCATCATCATCGTCATCGTTGTCGTCATCATCTCCAATATTGTCTTCATCATCACTATCACCCTACCTTTCACCACTGCTGCATTTCCTCCATCTGGTATAAAATCTATCTACAGTCTCTATACAGTACATATTGCTAGCATCAGGCTAAGCAAGTTAGTAGGGTAGCTTTACGGTAAGTAAATATTTGTCTTTTTCTTCCTGCTAAAAATCTAACACTTGACTGTCTGTATCGTCTGGTGGTTTATACTGACGAATGGCAGTGGCAATACCGAACAATTAAATTACGATTAGACCACAATGCCATATCACCATAATACTGTGAGGAAATATGACTTATGAGCAAACCACAAAAAACTATGTAAAACGAAGGTTATGTATATAACCACGGTTCTATGAGTGTCGGATGACCGCCAGAGGCGGTGCTTTCAGCACATGGATATCCATCGCACGAACGTGCAGGTCGAGTGATAATATCAACATTGTCACCTGGGTGACGTCACCGTGACCCTGTGACCCCGTGACGGGGCACAAAAGACCGGTGAACCCAGGAAGTAAACCTCTTGGCACATCTTCTCGTGGGCACTCCGAGTGACGGCCAAGCTCTGGCGGTCATCCGACACTCATAGAACCGTGGTTATATACATAACCTTCGTTCTATTTCGTGTCTTCTGACCGCCAGAGGCGGTGCTTTCAGCACATGGATGACTCGTACCAACAAAGTCATGAGGAGTGCCTACCCGTACTCAGTGCTGCTGGGACGGGCCAGGAACCACCGCCGTTGGGACAGGATTATGCGGAACAACGTTGATCCGATAAAACCTGGTAAAAGTGCAGCTAGATGCCCATGAGGCAGCGCTGCATATGTCAGAGAGGGGCACGCCCCTCAGTGATGCCCATGAGGCCGCCATACTGCGGGTGGAGTGTGCTCGAACACCCCGAGGTACTGTGGAGCCACTGTGCCTATATGGCCTCCACTACCCACTTGGACAGCCTCTGCTTGGAAAGTGCCAAGCCCCGTCTTGGCCCTGTATGGCACAGAAACAGGGCGTCAGTCAGACGGAAGGCCTCTGTGCGGGACACATACACCCGTAGGGCACGCACAGGGCATAAAAGCTCAGATCTCTCCCCCTGATCCGCCTCAAACGCCGCCAGGCTAAGAGGCTGATTAGCAAAGGCAGAGGAGAGGGCCCTTTGGTAAGAAGGAGGGGTTAGGCCACAGAGTGACCCCGCTGTCGCCAGGGTGCCAGCGCAGGCAGTCCCCACTAACCGACAGCGCGTGCAATTCCCCAACGCGCTTCGCTGACGTGATGGCCAGAAGGAATGCTGTCATCATAGACAGCCATGAGACATCCACCGTCAGCAGGGGCTCAAACGGTGCGTCGCAGAGAGCCTGCAGCACCAAAGGCAGATCCCATGTGGGCCCCCGGCTCCGCCGGGGGGGTCTCAGGCGAAGGGCACCCTTCAGGAAGCGAGCCACCAGTGGATGGGATCCCACCGTCCGCCCTTCGACCCTGGCATGCTGCGCAGAGATGGCAGCAGCGTACACCTTGATGGTGGAAGGCGTGAGCCCCTTGTCAAACAGCGACTGCAGGAACAGCAGGACGGTAGGCAGGGGGCAGCGCGTAGGCTCCACGCCCTGCGTCAGGCACCAAGTGGAGAACAGCTTCCACCTGTTGCCGTAGAGGGCATTGGTGGATGGTGCCCGAGAGCTGGCAATGGTGTCTGCCACTGCCGGCTCACACAAATCTAGCAAGGGTTCCGGCCCCTCAGGGGCCAAACCCAGCTGCAGCCTGGCCGGATCCGGGTGGCAGATCTGGCCCCCCAGCTGCGACAGAAGATCCTGCCTCACTGGCAGGCACCAGGGGTCTCCGTCCAGCAGCTGCAGTAGCTGCGGGAACCACACTCTCCCTGGCCACCGAGGGGACACCAGTAGCAGTGTGTGGTGGTCCACCACGACCCTGTGGAGAGTCTGTACTACAAGTGGCAATGGGGGGAATGCATAAAGCCGTTGCCTCGGCCACGCATGTGCCAATGCGTCCAGGCCTAAAGGGCTGGGGCCATGAAGACTGAACCACAGAGGGCAGTGAGTCGAGTCCTGGCATGCAAAGAGGTCCACCTCTGCCCTGCCGAAGCGTTCCCAGATGGCGAGCACCACCGCTGGGTTGAGCCTCCACTCGCCGGGGTCGGGGCCCCGGCAAGACAGCAGATCCGCGCCCCTGTTGGCGGTGCCTGGCAAATACACAGCCCGAAGACTGAGGAGACGATGATGGGCCCAAAGCAGCAGCCGCTGGGCCACTTGCAAGCACCGGAGGGACTTGGTGCCCCCCTGGTGGTTGATGTAGTACACCACCGTGTAGTTGTCGGTCCTCACCAGGACGTGTCTGCCGGCCAGGTCTGGGAGGAAGTGCTGTAGGCCGAGAAACCCAGCCTGTAGCTCCAACACATCGATGTGTTGCTGCTGCTGCTGAGAACTCCAGCAGCCCCTGGCCGTCCGGCACTGCCACACCCCCCCCCCCCCCCCCCATCCTTCCAGGGAGGGGTCCGTAGTGATGGCCTCCCGCCGGTAGCGGCTAAGGGGACACCCTGTGTAAAGTACATCCTCCTTTCTCCACGGACGGAGGAGTTTGTGGCAGGTGTGGGTAACCTTGACCAGCCTGTGCCCGTGCAGGGCCGGGCCGAGGCGAAGGTCGTTCAGCCACCGCTGAAGCAGACGTAGGTCCAGGAGCCCCAATGGAATGAGAGAGGAGGCAGCGGTGAGCATGCCGAGCAGGCGCTGGAAAGACTTCGGGGTGAGCGATCTGCCCCATCCGAAGTGGCCAAGCAGTTGGTGGATGATGCGGATCCTGGCCTGAGAGGGGGTTGCCCTCAACAACCTTGAATCCAGGTGAATGCCCAGGAAGTTGGTCTCCTGGCAGGGCACCAACGAGCTCTTCCTGTAGTTGATCCCCAGCCCCAGTTCTGCGACATGCGAGAGCACAGTCGCAACGTCCGAGCGGGCCAGAGCCTCTGACCGTAAGCAGATCAGCCAGTCGTCCAGGTAGGGCAAGATGCGCAAGCCCTGGGCCTGAAGCGGAGCCAGTGCCGCTGCCACACCCCGGGTGAAGACACGGGGAGCCAAAGCTATGCCAAAGGGCAGGACATGGAACTCGTATGCCCGGCCCTCAAAGGCAAACCGGAGGAACTGCCTGTGGTGGGGTGCGATTGGGACGTGGAAGTACGCATCCTCCAGGTCGATCGTAGCGAACCAATCGCCCGCCTGGATGTGGTGCAACACATCCACAGTGCGGAGCATGCGAAACCTCAGGACCTTCAGGTGGCAATTCAAAGACCTCAGGTCGAGGATTGGGTGGGTACTGCCGTCCTTCTTGACTCGGCCGGCAGGGACTGCGCCAACCAGGTCTGGCGACGGGTGATGGCGAGGAGAGACATCAGCTGACCGAGCTCCCGTGACGAATAGGCAAAGGCCTGGAGGGCAGCCTCGCACAGCTCCTGCGTGGTTGCAGCGTCTGAGCAAGGGCCAGCAGATGGGACATGGAATTCCCAATACGGCCCATACGTGCCGCAGTGTCATAACTGCGGACGATAAGGTCGTCCGTAACGCGGCACTGTGTTCGGGGGCACCGGGCATTCGGCCGTAGAGCCTCGTTGGGCGAGAGCACCAGTGCGGCCACAGACGGCTCGATGCCCGGCATCCGCTGGAGGCCATATGTAGGGGCGTCCTGCATTGCCGCCAGTGCCCTGCAGTCAGTGGGCAGGTGGGATTGGCGGCTGGGGTCCGCCCAGCACCGCTACAGCTCCTCTATGTAAGGGGCTGAGGGTGGCACCTCCAACACAGCGGGCCGGGCCCCTGAAAAAGGCACTTTGTTGAGGTTGGGCCACTGGGGTCGTGTCCAACCCCAGGCGGGCCAAGGCAGCCTTCAAGGCGGGCTGGATCGAGGGCCGCCCTGCCTCCGATGCTGCCACCGACGCCGCTGCCGTGTCATGGCTGGTGGCCTGGGAACCGGCCGGAGAGGTGGAGTCGTGGGCATCAGAGCCGCCGCAGTCCATGCTCTCCGAAGCCTGGATTGACAGCACGTCCAGGCCGCGGGCACCAGAGGCCGGCGACAGCTGTGGCGGGGACGGCGAACATCCAGGCTGCCAGGCAGGCGGGGTATGCCCTTGGGCACTGCCACTCCGTGCAGGCTGGTGAAGAGACAGCAGCAGGGCCTTCACCTCCTCCAGGTCTGCCGACATCTTGTCGACCCTCTGGACTAGGTGCTGTCCAGTGGCAGCGCAGGCAGAGCGTGTAGGCACTCCGGGCCTCGCTGCCGTAGCCCCCACCGCCTGCCCCCCCGTGACCAGGGGAGCGTCTGGTAGAGGGCCCACCATTGCCAGCCTGGCGGTCCGGGCCGCCCTACCCAGGCACATGCAGTCCGCACAGGCCAGCTCAGTCAGCCCCTGCTGCAGGTGCTCGACCCCCAGGCAGGAGGGGCATTCACGGTGGCCGTCCTCCGGCTCACGTGGGGCCCGGCAGGCGACGCAGCCGTTGAACATCTCCACAAGATGATATTGTAATTAGCCTAGGCGTGAACACCGGCTAGCAACAGTAGACGGGGCGGGTACACCCCAATAACAGCAGCAAGAAGTAAACGTTACCTTACGTTACATTACACTTAGCTGACGCTCTTATCAGAGCGACTTACTGGTATTTACAGGGTTTCAGTCACAGTCCCGGAGCAGTGTGGGGTTAGATGCCTTGCTCAAGGGCATTTCAACCATGCGTAGGGTGTAAGAAAATAAGCAGTAAGCAAATAATCAGCCCAGGCGAGAACACCGGCTGGCAACAGTAAACGGGGCGGGCACACCCCCAATAACAGCAGTAAAAAAAGTTAATATAACAAGCGGCGGGCAGAACAGCGAGTAAACCCACTCGCAGTCGAAATTACAAGCGCGAGGCATCCCGCGTGAGCACCGGGGCTCGCGAACTCAGATAAACCCCGCGGGTGAAAACAAAAAACACCCGTGATAGAAGACTAAGCGACGGTAGACACAAATACCGAGCTGCAGTAAGGCTAGTCGTCCGTGGGCAGAGACTGCCTGAAGCTAAATAAACAAACAGAAACCAAAAGGCGCCTCGCGCCACAAACCGCCAACTCAAAGGAAACAAACGGCGAGAGCACCGTGTTGACAAGCGGAAAAAAGACACAAATAACAACTTACCTTTAACGGCACAAGTTAAATGTAGAACTAACGCTGAAACGTTCCTTGAGGGGTGCAAAAAGGCACAGCCTCAGCCGATAGGCAGCGAAACAAGCGTTAGCAGGAACTTCCAAACAACAACGAGAATAGTAAAATAACACAACCGGTAAGCAGAGAACAGCGAGTAAACTCACTCGCAGGTGGAATTACAATCGCGAGAGGCCCAGCGTGAGCACCGGGTTCGCGGACTTAGGCTGAATGAAAACAACAAAAGATAGCCGTAATAATCTAGTTTAATAAGCTGTAAACCAAGCGACGGAAATAACAAATACCGCGCTACAATAGGGCCAGTCGTCCGTGAGCAGAGACTGCCTGAAGCTAAATACACAAACAGAAACCAAAAAACCGCAACCCAAAGGAAACAACGGCGAGAGCACCGTGTTGACAAGCGGTTAACAGGGAACAATAATAGCTTACCTTTAACAGCACAGTTAAAGTGTAGTATGCCCCCGCGGCGAGGACACCGCTTCGGTGGGCCAGATAGCTCCACGAGCGAGCTCACTCGTCTCGG
>CM059273.1:2267354-2272354 GCA_030347295.1 Setipinna tenuifilis | reverse complement strand
AACCTTGACCAGCCTGTGCCCGTGCAGGGCCGGGCCGAGGCGAAGGTCGTTCAGCCACCGCTGAAGCAGACGTAGGTCCAGGAGCCCCAATGGAATGAGAGAGGAGGCAGCGGTGAGCATGCCGAGCAGGCGCTGGAAAGACTTCGGGGTGAGCGATCTGCCCCATCCGAAGTGGCCAAGCAGTTGGTGGATGATGCGGATCCTGGCCTGAGAGGGGGTTGCCCTCAACAACCTTGAATCCAGGTGAATGCCCAGGAAGTTGGTCTCCTGGCAGGGCACCAACGAGCTCTTCCTGTAGTTGATCCCCAGCCCCAGTTCTGCGACATGCGAGAGCACAGTCGCAACGTCCGAGCGGGCCAGAGCCTCTGACCGTAAGCAGATCAGCCAGTCGTCCAGGTAGGGCAAGATGCGCAAGCCCTGGGCCTGAAGCGGAGCCAGTGCCGCTGCCACACCCCGGGTGAAGACACGGGGAGCCAAAGCTATGCCAAAGGGCAGGACATGGAACTCGTATGCCCGGCCCTCAAAGGCAAACCGGAGGAACTGCCTGTGGTGGGGTGCGATTGGGACGTGGAAGTACGCATCCTCCAGGTCGATCGTAGCGAACCAATCGCCCGCCTGGATGTGGTGCAACACATCCACAGTGCGGAGCATGCGAAACCTCAGGACCTTCAGGTGGCAATTCAAAGACCTCAGGTCGAGGATTGGGTGGGTACTGCCGTCCTTCTTGACTCGGCCGGCAGGGACTGCGCCAACCAGGTCTGGCGACGGGTGATGGCGAGGAGAGACATCAGCTGACCGAGCTCCCGTGACGAATAGGCAAAGGCCTGGAGGGCAGCCTCGCACAGCTCCTGCGTGGTTGCAGCGTCTGAGCAAGGGCCAGCAGATGGGACATGGAATTCCCAATACGGCCCATACGTGCCGCAGTGTCATAACTGCGGACGATAAGGTCGTCCGTAACGCGGCACTGTGTTCGGGGGCACCGGGCATTCGGCCGTAGAGCCTCGTTGGGCGAGAGCACCAGTGCGGCCACAGACGGCTCGATGCCCGGCATCCGCTGGAGGCCATATGTAGGGGCGTCCTGCATTGCCGCCAGTGCCCTGCAGTCAGTGGGCAGGTGGGATTGGCGGCTGGGGTCCGCCCAGCACCGCTACAGCTCCTCTATGTAAGGGGCTGAGGGTGGCACCTCCAACACAGCGGGCCGGGCCCCTGAAAAAGGCACTTTGTTGAGGTTGGGCCACTGGGGTCGTGTCCAACCCCAGGCGGGCCAAGGCAGCCTTCAAGGCGGGCTGGATCGAGGGCCGCCCTGCCTCCGATGCTGCCACCGACGCCGCTGCCGTGTCATGGCTGGTGGCCTGGGAACCGGCCGGAGAGGTGGAGTCGTGGGCATCAGAGCCGCCGCAGTCCATGCTCTCCGAAGCCTGGATTGACAGCACGTCCAGGCCGCGGGCACCAGAGGCCGGCGACAGCTGTGGCGGGGACGGCGAACATCCAGGCTGCCAGGCAGGCGGGGTATGCCCTTGGGCACTGCCACTCCGTGCAGGCTGGTGAAGAGACAGCAGCAGGGCCTTCACCTCCTCCAGGTCTGCCGACATCTTGTCGACCCTCTGGACTAGGTGCTGTCCAGTGGCAGCGCAGGCAGAGCGTGTAGGCACTCCGGGCCTCGCTGCCGTAGCCCCCACCGCCTGCCCCCCCGTGACCAGGGGAGCGTCTGGTAGAGGGCCCACCATTGCCAGCCTGGCGGTCCGGGCCGCCCTACCCAGGCACATGCAGTCCGCACAGGCCAGCTCAGTCAGCCCCTGCTGCAGGTGCTCGACCCCCAGGCAGGAGGGGCATTCACGGTGGCCGTCCTCCGGCTCACGTGGGGCCCGGCAGGCGACGCAGCCGTTGAACATCTCCACAAGATGATATTGTAATTAGCCTAGGCGTGAACACCGGCTAGCAACAGTAGACGGGGCGGGTACACCCCAATAACAGCAGCAAGAAGTAAACGTTACCTTACGTTACATTACACTTAGCTGACGCTCTTATCAGAGCGACTTACTGGTATTTACAGGGTTTCAGTCACAGTCCCGGAGCAGTGTGGGGTTAGATGCCTTGCTCAAGGGCATTTCAACCATGCGTAGGGTGTAAGAAAATAAGCAGTAAGCAAATAATCAGCCCAGGCGAGAACACCGGCTGGCAACAGTAAACGGGGCGGGCACACCCCCAATAACAGCAGTAAAAAAAGTTAATATAACAAGCGGCGGGCAGAACAGCGAGTAAACCCACTCGCAGTCGAAATTACAAGCGCGAGGCATCCCGCGTGAGCACCGGGGCTCGCGAACTCAGATAAACCCCGCGGGTGAAAACAAAAAACACCCGTGATAGAAGACTAAGCGACGGTAGACACAAATACCGAGCTGCAGTAAGGCTAGTCGTCCGTGGGCAGAGACTGCCTGAAGCTAAATAAACAAACAGAAACCAAAAGGCGCCTCGCGCCACAAACCGCCAACTCAAAGGAAACAAACGGCGAGAGCACCGTGTTGACAAGCGGAAAAAAGACACAAATAACAACCTACCTTTAACGGCACAAGTTAAATGTAGAACTAACGCTGAAACGTTCCTTGAGGGGTGCAAAAAGGCACAGCCTCAGCCGATAGGCAGCGAAACAAGCGTTAGCAGGAACTTCCAAACAACAACAACGAGAATAGTAAAATAACACAACCGGTAAGCAGAGAACAGCGAGTAAACTCACTCGCAGGTGGAATTACAATCGCGAGAGGCCCAGCGTGAGCACCGGGTTCGCGGACTTAGGCTGAATGAAAACAACAAAAGATAGCCGTAATAATCTAGTTTAATAAGCTGTAAACCAAGCGACGGAAATAACAAATACCGCGCTACAATAGGGCCAGTCGTCCGTGAGCAGAGACTGCCTGAAGCTAAATACACAAACAGAAACCAAAAAACCGCAACCCAAAGGAAACAACGGCGAGAGCACCGTGTTGACAAGCGGTTAACAGGGAACAATAATAGCTTACCTTTAACAGCACAGTTAAAGTGTAGTATGCCCCCGCGGCGAGGACACCGCTTCGGTGGGCCAGATAGCTCCACGAGCGAGCTCACTCGTCTCGGAGGTTCCACAGCAAAATAATCCAAATCCAAATCCAATAAGAAATGTAGAACTAACGCTGAGAAACGTTTCTTGAGGGGTGCAAATGCACAGCCTCAGCCGATTAGGCAGCGAAACAAGCGCTAGCAGAAACTTGAGCAACTTCTCAACTTGCGACCTGCAATGAACGCGAGAAGATGAAAGAGGTTTACTTCCTGGGTTCACCGGTCTTTTGTGCCCCGTCACGGGGTCACAGGGTCACGGTGACGTCACCCAGGTGACAATGTTGATATTATCACTCGACCTGCACGTTCGTGCGATGGATATCCATGTGCTGAAAGCACCGCCTCTGGCGGTCAGAAGACACGAAATAGAACAGCACAGGATGAAACCAAGTCAGTCTGCCTAAATATTTAGCATCTTTATCAACCAAAGCCAAAGCAGCCAAGCAGTAGTGTTTGAGCTAATAACACAATCCACACGTCTCTCCCTCATTTTCATAAAGGGCCCTACTCTCTCTGATCCAACCCTACAGCTCTTACAGCCTTTATGATAATGAGGCCACAGGCTGTGGCATCTACCTGCCAATCACAAGGACCCCTCTGACGCAAGGCCTTGTTTGTGTGGGCAAACTCTGCTGACATCCTGTCAATCAATAGGTGAGGGCGGAACAGAGGGCTCTGCTGCTGAAAGCCACTGCATGTCTGGTGTGAATCAGTGTCACAGTCTCACTGGGCTACAGCCCTTCCAGACAACACACCTGGACCAGCACCGGGCCACAGCTTATGCCCACATCACACCTGGAGCATATTCTTCTCCCACTCGCAAACACACTTAGTTTCAGCCCCAGCAGGAATCCCGTTGTGAATGAGTGTGTGTGTGTGTGTGTAAGTGTATGTGTGAGTGTTTCGGGGCAGTTGCAGCCTATTCAATAGCCTGATCAGAGTCAGGCTTGTAAGAAGAAGGTTGCAGGTTAGAGGCTCGATACCAATAGGCGACTGAGGGTGAGTAATGTGTGTGTGTGTGTGTGTGTGTGTGTGTGTGTGTGTGTGTGTGTGTGTGTGTGTGTGTGTGATGGAGAGAGAGAGATGAAGACAGAGAGAGACAGAGTTAGTAGGGAGAGGGGTTGTATGTACCAGTGTTTCCCATACATAGACTATTCTGTGGGTGTGTGTGTGTGTGTGTGTGTGTGTGTGTGTGTGTGTGTGTGTGTGTGTGTGTGTGTGTGTGTGTGTGTGTGTGTGTGTGATTGAGAGAGAGAGATGAAGACAGAGAGAGACAGAGTTAGTAGGGAGAGGGGTTGTATGTGCCAGTGTTTCCCACACATAGACTATTCTGTGCCGCAACTAGCACCACAAAATGAAAACCAAGTGCCACAAATTGATTCCGCCTCTTTTTTTCCCAACGTCTTCTTCTTTCCTTCTGTCATACCTGCTCCTAGCACCTCATAGCACTACCTGGTCTGTGGGAAACACTGTGTACAGTACTTTTCTTAACCCTTCACACTGACGACTGAGCAGCTCTAAACAGGGCAGCTGACCCCACCGGCTCCCCTGATGCCACAGCCCATAGACTGTATGTTATGAATACTTATATACAGGCAATGCCACAGCCCATAGACTGGATATTATGAATACTTATACACAGGCAATGCCACAGCCCATAGACTGGATATTATGAATACTTATACACAGGCAATGCCACAGCCCATAGACTGGATATTATGAATACGGATATACAGGCAATGCCACAGCCCATAGTGTGTATTATGAATACTTATACACAGGCAATGCCACAGCCCATAGACTGGATATTATAAATACTTATATACAGGCAATGCCATAGCCCATAGACTGGGTATTATAAATACTTATATACAGGCAATGCCACAGCCCATAGACTGGATATTATA
>CM059273.1:2252354-2262354 GCA_030347295.1 Setipinna tenuifilis | reverse complement strand
GTCTTTATAGTCTCATAGTAGTCAGTGACACATTTGTTTTTATGTGTAATTACATACACATGCACGTACACTCTATCACACACACACACACACACACACACAGACACACATGCATGCACATGCACCCACACACACACACACACAAGCATGCATGCACCCACACACACACACACACAAGCATGCATGCACCCACACACACACACACACAAGCATGCATGCACATGCACCCACACACACAAACACAAACACAAACACACACACACACTTACATGTGTACAATCTCTTATAACTTCTTACACACATAAATCTCCATGACACAAGTAAACAAATGAGTGTGTCTGTCTGCCGAGTGTCTCCGCGGTCCTTACCTGAGGATGAAGCGTTCCACAGGTGAGGCGCTGGGCAGGAACACGTAAAAGGTGGCCGTGTCTGCGGTCTTGACCGGCTTGGAGGAGGTCTGGATGACCAGCGTGCCCCCCAGCCGGAGCCTCATGAAGGTGGGGTTCCCCGGCGGGGAGCGCAGGAGGGTCAGGCTGCCGATCCTCTTGATCCGTGGCCCACTGCTGACCCCGCTCCGGAGCGCCTGGCCCAGCTGACCCCCCCTGCGGCTCTGGGCGTCCTGCGGGGAGCACTGGGGGGTGGGGCTGGGCCGGGCAGTGTAGTACAGCTCCACCGTGTTGCCCTGGCCCTCCCCCTGGCCCTGGCCCGCCTTCTCCCGGCTGCTGGACCGGCCGCTCCCCAGGCCGAACCACACCGGCTCGGGCTTGAGTCGGGCCAGGCAGGACCCCCCCTCGGCGGGCAGCGAGCAGGCCCCCCGCACCTCCCTGGTCTCCCAGAAGGCGTAGGTCATGATGCAGATGTAGCCGCTCTTCCCTGCCCCACCCCTAGGGGGCGCCGATGTTGAGCTGCCCCCCGTGGTGTTGGTGGTGTTAGGGGCAGTGGTACCATAGCTCTGGGCAGCATGGAACAGCACCCTCATGATGGGGGCCGAGGAGCGCACCTGCTTGGCCAGGATGAAGGCCCGGATCCTGGGGCCGGTCTTGAGGAGCTCTGGGGGCGTGGACTGCTCCACGTACATCCGTCCGTAGCTGGCGTTGATGGAGGGCAGGGGCTGCTGACCGCTGAGGTTGGTGAGCATGAAGGTCTGTCTGTGGGTCAGACGGCTGGCGTTGACCATCACGTCCCGCCCGGCGTCTCTCAGGAAGACGGGTTCGGCGTTACGGATCTCGAACTTGACGGACGGGTAGACAGGCAGCGGGAGGAAGTTCCTGGGGTCGTCTGACAGCTCCTCTGCTCTCAGGGCTGCGGGAAACAAATAATAATAATAATAATAATAATAATAATAATAATAATAACCTTTACTTGTATAGCACAGTTCTTACATACAAGATGCAGCTCAAAGTGCTTTACAGTTTGGCAAGGTCACAAACAAGACAGCATTTCTTGCAGTGCAATGGCTCCTCTGCTTTCAGGGCTGTGGGGAACAAAGGCAAGAGTCCCAGCATTGGTGTCTGACGTACAGACAAATACTCACCACCACCGTCACCACCACCACCGGTACAAGGCAAGAGTCCCAGCATTGGTGTCTGACGTACAGACAAATACTCACCACCACCGTCACCACCACCACCAGTACAAGGCAAGAGTCCCAGCATTGGTGTCTGACGTACAGACAAATACTCACCACCACCGGTACAAGGCAAGAGTCCCAGCATTGGTGACTTAAAAATTGCATTTGACTGTGTCCCAAACTGTAACATGGCCCTGAGGAAGACTCAGTTGAGTCGAAACGCGCAGGCGTTAAATCCGTCACAATAAAGGACTTTTAATCTTTTCTCACTAAAATCAGTGTGCCTCGAATTGTTTGGCTGCTTTTTTCTACAACAACTAGCCTACTGAATAGGCCTTCTACAGTTTAGGACACAGTCAAATGCAATTTTCAAGTCTCTATTGTACTTTTTTCGAAGAGCACCTGGTTTATTTCAAATAACTGACCCAACGCATTGGTCTTTTTTGACCCCAGCATTGGTGTCTGACGTACAGACGAAAACTCACCACCACCGCCACCACCTCCACCACCACCGGTACGTGGTGCGAATGCTTTATCTGTACTCAACTGCACTTTTGATTTCTCTAGGAAGGAGCTCAGGACTAAAGACATAAACAAAAGTGACAGATCATTTATCCAACCAAAGGGCTTCATTTGTGTCTTTGCGTTTGTCTGCCTTTCATCAGTGATCATATCCTTATAGTGAAATTACACACGGCACTGGCGCTATTCCCAAACGGGATGAACACGCCGACCGACTGACAGCATCCTGAGATACCGTCATGAGAACAAAGTCGTGCGGGGTCCCAAGACTCTTATATGGCATGCACAGAATACACGATTGCCAGACTTTTATATATGAACGAGTATATCAATTTAGACGAAGTTATAAAATACCTACCATAAGAAAAAGTACTGGCCACATTCACATTATGGATGTGACAGAACATGAGAAAATTTTAATATATTGATATTTTGTACATTTACTTTATGTAGGCTACATTCTACAGCTAAGAAGATCAATTTTATGTGGTAATTCACGTCATTCACACAAATACCATGGCATTTCACTGGCATTATGGATATCACAAAAAAGTCCACTTTCCGTGAAACTGTCTTACTATATCATGTTACTAATCGCTTAAAACAGTAAGGGTAATGAAATAAAACATTTGGCAAACATGCCACGTTTCCAGGCGCCAGCAGCACCAGTCTCTCACTAGTAGACTATCTGTTCATTTGCCTTAAGAGAGCGGAGCTGTGATGGCAGTTTTCTTACTGTGTGCCATCTGCCACCACCAGCCACAGACAGAAGCTCCTGTCCTCTTAGTTAATGCTTCAGCACGCAGCCAAGCAAACAACAATGCAAAAATGAGTGAAAAAAAAAAAAACGGTGATTTGGATGAAAGAAAAAAAAATACAGAAAAAAATGATAAACACACTGCTGTCAGGTGTTTCAGGACATGCGGAGAAGCAACTTGTCAAATGTGGCCGTCTGAAGGAGACACACTTAACCTTTTTCTTATGACAGGCCAGCTCAGCTGCCATGGCCGCCTTCACCGCCCTGATTGCCAGAGTGCAACATGGGAAATTGAAGGCCAGTCAAGGAGCGTCATGCGCCTTTGAAGCAGTTTGTCAAGGAAGTGTTTGGTGTGACAGTTCAATAATCAGTTCTAAGGGAGGGATATCTCTCTTTCTTTTTCTCTCTCTTTCTCTCTCTCTCGCTCTCCCTCTCTCTGTTCCTCTATTTACCTATCTCTCTCTCTCTCTCTCTCTCTCTTTCTCTGGATCTGTCTGACTGCTGATTGAAATATAATAATGAAACTAAAGATTCTAAAGGGAGAGAAACATAACATTAGCTTTAACATTAGATGAATTTGTGATAGACATCTGAAATTGTAATTTGCATCAAACTATTTTGCAACAGAAAAACAAACAATATAACTCTATGATCATGTGTCTTTAATGACCCTTGCTGAAGGTGGTCTAGGCTCATAATACATGTGTTTTAATTCTTTGTTGCAATGTGCTATGTAAATGTCTATCTAAAAGTGAAAAGGGAATTAAAGAAGAGAGGACTATGCATATTAGCTGCTCCTCTGCTGTCTGATCTAATGCTGTGGGCCAAACGATGATGAATGGTGCTTGCTGTAGGACCACAGCGCTTAATTGCATGCCAAGAGATAACAGAGACATGCTAATGTATCTGTTAATGCTTCTGCCATATTACCTTCACAAAAATAGCTGGACAAATGTCAAAGGATGTCACTGCGTGACTGTGGGTGCCCTTACTTTGAAGTCTGCACCACCATACGTATATGTTGGAGTCATGTCACCCCCAGAATTATGTTTATATAACATGTCCACTCCCTTGTGGGTAGGAGTGGTGGTGGGGGTTATGTGATCTGATGACTGGATATATAACACTTGCCTGGAACTTGTCTTCAAGTTAAAGTGAACACTTAAAGAGTGTCAGAGTTAGATGGAGTGAGAAACACACTGACAATGACAACATGCCACACTCTACTACAGTAAGCAACATAATTTCAACTTGGACTTGAAACCAGAACACCAATCAGTTGTCATTTTCGTTAGTGGCCATGTTCTGTTCAAACACCTCAGCTGCTCGCTCATCCTCCAGGTATCTGATAGGAAGGCATAAGGGGGGGCTGATGGGCCACAGTCAGCAAGGCCAGCCTTGGACAAACCCACTGATATTTTTTCATTATGGATATCAGATTTTAGCAACCAACCAAAGCAACAGTCCATCGCACATCTGACAAGCGGAGAGGCCAGAGAGGCCGGGCTACTTCAGATGCACACCTGTATCAGCAGGTGACAGAGAAGGCTCCTCTTTATTTCCTACAGCTACGACTATCTCTAGACAAACAGTATGCTCTCTGCCAAATCCCCCCCCCCCCCCCCCCCCCAAATCTCTCGCTAATCAATGTGATGGCTGTCCTGACAGACACGATATATTGACTCATATTCCTGGGCAAATAAAGGGATGAGAAGAGAGATATTTGTCCAATAGTGACTCCTGACTGTGTGAATGACAATGATGCTGAAATGTAGGCTAACGACCCAGAGGCCTGAGGCTAAGGCAGCGCTGTAGCCTACAAACGCCTGTCTGATCGTATCGGACCAGTAAGTACAGTGCAGGATGCCACTCTGCAGGGGTTCTGGCATCTAGGCTTTGCTTAACTTTGAACTAGATTCACAGAGTATAGAGTACAGAGTATAGAGTGGAGTATAACGACCTATTCTCGATTTGTAAGAGGTCTGTCATTTTCAGAATCATTGTGGGTCAATTACAATCACAAGAACAATACTTAGTTTTATACATATACTTTTGTGTTGAATTATGTTGATGCAAAAAGCCCAAGTTTACATATCTTTCCATGAAGGAAGGCTCAAAATGCAAAATTATGAATTAAGGTTCACTCCTTTTTTGTCATGTTACTAAATGTATGCATAACCAACAATTATTTCTCTGTCTGGACTACTTTTACATAAATAAACATATTATGAAACACGTACATAGGTATTGGTAAACCTGTGTGCTTATTTAATTAATATTCAGGTTAACCACAGGGCCTGGGACAAGTCTTTGTCCCCGCCAACAAATACAGCAAAAATAGCAAGAGCAGTGAGCTACAGTATTAGATATTAGATATGCATTCTTTAGCATCCTTAAGTCTTACCTTCAGCCTGTGTTGGCAAAGCCAGCGCTGTGAGCATCAGCAGCAAACTCCAAGAGGTAAACAGGACCATCCTGGCAACTTTGTTCATCCAACAAAAAAGAGGAATAGCAGTGTACTTAGGACCTTTTAGATCATTTTAAAGAGCACTGGAGCGCGAAACGGACTCCCCCAGAGGTGTAAACACGGAGCACAACTTTCTTCCAACAGTTGTAGTGACACCCACGACGCTTTCGATGAACCCAAGAGGCAGCAACAACAGCGTGCCAGATGTCTTCAAAAAAGTTTCCTTTTTTTAGTTCCACGTGTTCAGTGCTTTGTCCTCTGAATATCCTTCATATCCTATTTGAAGTTGAAAATAAGTTTTACATCCGCGGTGCTGTGGCTATTCTTGGTCTAAATGGTTATATGTGTCTATACCCCGCACAGCATTGGACAGTGGCAACACACAACTCTGGACGTGTGAACATGTGAGGAGAGTGACCGTGACAACAAAACGTATCCGAGGAGATTAGTGGTGCGTCTTGTGCGTAATCACCAGGGGCGCACAGCTGGCAGAAATGAAACAGACCGGAGGTCAGGGCTTTACTGGGCAGAATCAGAACATTAAGACACATTCACATACAGTTTTCAACAGCTGTTGGGTGCCAGCACACACTGTCTAATGATAATGTTCTTTTGTTAAAATGTTATGGGCATAGCCTACAACGTTTTTAAAAGGATATTTTTATTCATTATATATTATTTTATTTAAAATGCATGCAAAACGTACTTGTGTTGGTAACAACACATTTTCAGTATAAACACGTCAGAGACAGGAATTTGTGAGTATGTCTGGCTGCAGTCGTGCTGAGCTTTCTGGTGATTCCCAGAGTGAGTGCGAGAAAGTCTGCATCAGAACATTCAACACCTCTGCGGCTTTACAGCGCTCCCTGGTGGACAGAGAGAGAGAGAGAGAGACAGAACATTAGAGAGAGCGAGAGAGAGATGGGGGCGGTATAGGGAGGACAACACTGTAGCCTATTTTCATGTCATTGTGAAAGTTAATATTTCAGAGCTTGTAGCTCACCTGATTTTGGCCACCCTTATCACTGACCACCATGTTTATAAGGACCGCCATTAACGCCCCCTTTTGCTTTGTGGCCTCTCGTCTGCACTCACTCCTGAATAATGATCAAGCAGCCTGAAGACCGCAATTATTTCTGATAGCTGCCATATAAACCCCGTCGTGCTACACATCAGACGTCGTTAAACGTGCAGGAAAAACAAGCCGCTAATCTTATTCGCTTGCCATTCGCTCCGTCGTCTGCTCTCTGCATGTCAGAGCACTGGTTAATGTCGGGCCATTTGATGAGTGCCGCGCGTTCCCCTGCACAAGGACACCTGTGTCACCGGAAGCTAATGGCTGGCATAAATCAGGAAGCCCTGATGCAAGCACCCGCGCCATGGCCTAGAAGCGAAGCAGCTCTTTAAATACCGCCGCAGCTTTAAACGAGGAGGCACCCACTGTTTTGGCATGCAAAAACACGTTTCCCAAAAACCTTGAAATGCACTTGTCTTTATCTTCACTCACATATGAAATGACATAACTATTAACCGTAAAACATTAATCATAAACTACTTGGGAACAGACGGTCTTAATTAACTACTTAGGATAATTGCCATTCCCGTTATTTCCCCCAAATTTATGTGAAGACTATTGATCCCCCTTAAAATAAACTTGTAATCTACATTTCAGGGGGTATAAACAAACTTTCTCAATTATGATTAAAGTTGTCTTGTAAATGATTTTTTTATATTAAAAATAGACGAATATATTTGGTCCCCAGAGATGGTGCAGGCTCAGAATGAATGAGAACACTCAAACAAATGGAGAGTGATTGTCTGGCATCTGACACAAAGCACTTACACAAACTCTGATGCCACAATTTACAAACATCTGGCATGAGGATGGGGATGACCATGTCTGTACAAAACTCCACATCTTGGCAGCATGCCAGTGACGCTACCTAGACCCACCAGCAATCAGTCAATCTGCACAGACGGCTTGGCAACAGTGCACTGTAAACATCTGAAAAAATAGGACGGTCCTGATGTCTTATTTCAATGCTACCACCAATGTACGTCGACACACATACACACACGCTTTTATAGCAGTTCTGTCATGTCAGATTATGGTCACTTATGGCCCTTGAAATGCTTTGAAATTTAGGACAAGGGTTATTTGTTGGTGGCTTGCAGAGAGTATATTTTGTAGGACACTAATCTTATTTGCGGACTAAAATAAATATCTGTTGATCTACTTGTGCAGAGTAATCTCTGGCCATGACAACTGCTTTTGGAATGACTCCGCAACCTCTCCCTGCCTGATGCGTTCCACTGATCGAGTTCTAATTCTACAAGAGAAAGAAAAAGATTCCAAACTGGGTTTGTCTCTGCTTGTCTCTTCTAGTCTTCCCTGTGGCCCTGAATGGTTTTATTATATTCAGATTGGGCTAGCACCCATATAAGCATACTACCTCAGAGTAATCACACTTTCTCGGCTGAAAAGACACAATATTGCTCAGTCCAATACAATTCAGCTTTATTTATGTTGCAGCAGAACCAATTGAATTTGGCTTGAGGGGCTTTGCAGAGCCCAGAGACTGTACCCCCTACAGCAAGCACCAGGGCAGGAAGGGGCGAGGAAAAGCTTCCCTTTAAACAGGAAGGAACCTTGGGCAGAATCTCGGCTCACAGTGGGGGAGCCATATGCTTTGGGCTGGCTATGGGTATATTTACATTATAAGGATGAATGTGAACATAGCATTAATGTGACACTTGTTCTCATATGCATAACAGATAGTGTATAGAGTGGTAACACTTTAGAATAACCACTACCCATTAATCATGTATACATGCATTTGTTAACTCTCAATTAACACTTAGTTCATCATTTGTCAACCTTCATTTTCACATTATTTCTCATCAATAAATCATTTATGAACATATTTATATTCTGTCTATTCTGTTATTTGGCTCTCTGTCAGTATAATATACTATATTTGGATGTCTGCACCTCTTTTCTTCTTTTATACAGACATACAGCCAACAGACAGGCAATAATGTGAAAATAAAGGTTAACAAATGATGAACTAAGTGTTAAAAAATACATTTATATATGATTTATAGTGAGTAGTTACTCTAAGGTGTTACCTATAGAGTGCATGGTTGTGGTAAGTGAATTCTTCCTTCACTGTAGAGCGCTTTGGCTGTCCTGAAAAGCACTATATAAATGCCATGTGTTGTTGCGTGATACATACAGAACTATTAGTGGATGAAAAATGGCCAGACTTCCAAGTGCTGAAGTTTGTAGAGCAGCTTAGTGGGTATATATATATATATATATATATATATGTGTGTGTGTGTGTGTGTGTGTGTGTGTGTATGTATATAGTCCCCTCATAAGGTTACTATTACGGACCTAAGTAGAGCAATGAAGTAGAAAAGTATGTCAGTGATGGCATTTGCTTACATTAGGGGTAAACAGGCCTGGGCTGACACACAGAATAGAGATGTATCATAAACAACATGAGGTTCATTTATAGCAGTGTGGTACTGTATGAATGACCAGCTGTAAAGAAATGGTTTCTTAAAGTAAATTATGAAGAAGATGGAAGAAGGTGAGCAGGCTACAGCATCATACAGTCATCTCCAGCATCCTACAGTCATCTACAGCACTCTACAGTCATCTCCAGCATCCTACAGTCATCTCCAGCATCCTACAGCCATCTCCAGCATCCTACAGTCATCTCCAGCATCCTACAGTCATCACCCTACAGCATCCTACAGTCACCTACAGCATCCTACAGTCATCTACAGCATCCTACAGTCATCTCCAGCATCCTACAGTCATCACCAGCATCCTACAGTCATCTACAGCATCCTACAGTCATCTACCTTACGTTTGTCTATTGCCAGTCACTGCTTGATAAGAGTGACTCACTGGTTTAGATGCTGGTATCATTCCAGAGAGAATGAGAAAGAGAGAGACAAAATGAGAGAAAGAGAGAGAGAGAGAGAGAGAGAGAGAGAGAGAGAGAGAGAGAGAGAGAGAGAGAAAGAGAAGGTGTGGAGGTCAGCAGGCTACAGCATCCTACAGTGGGGCCAGTCTAGTGCAGGAAGGAAGGAGAATAGAAAAGGGTGAATGGACAGCATTATGTTTGCTTAATGTATGTAAGTGTACAGGTTATAGTGCTGTGGCTCAAGGTTGTCATGCAGTAGCCATCACCATTTGCAGGTAAATGTCCCCTCAAAGGTGAGATAATAGATTAATAAATAGAATATAATAGAAATAAACAGAAAAACACAATGCTCTAAACTGTTCTAAATATAGAGTTAACTATGGCACGCCACCGGCTATTTAGGAAGGGGGGGCATGATAACATAAAATTGCCAACCCATGCTGGGGAAAGCTGGAGAATATGAACCCAGGTTAGTATAAGTAGAAGGGTTGTGGTGGTACAAGATGTTTTTTTTTCTCAAAGGCTTATGTAACCCCTGCATAGCTATCTGTCTTTAGCACATCCAGTAGTTTAAATGAACTCCACAACTTGTATAAGCCTTTTCTCCATTATCCTCTGCACCACCGTTTCTCTCTCTCTTTCATTTTAGTCTATTTGCTAAGCAGGCAAAATTAATGTTGTTTTGATGTGACTTTTAAATCAGTTACAGTTAGTAAGATTAGTCATGAGTGCCACAGTAGTATTTG
>CM059273.1:2227354-2244854 GCA_030347295.1 Setipinna tenuifilis | reverse complement strand
GTTGTTGTTGTTTAGATGAAGGCCACTGAGATGGTGAGAAGGTTCTGCTTAGCTTAGCCAGAGTATATCATACTACTCATTAGAGTATTTAATACTACTCATTAGAGTATACAATACTACTCATTCAAGCTCTGGACCTCTGAAGCCCTGAAACCCTGTCTGACAGCTATGGCACAACATGCCTCCTCTCTCAAAACGTCAAGCTTCACACACCTCCTGTAAGATCCATTATTCTGATAACAAACACAAACATTTTGTTGTATATTGCACTGAAGGTATCTAGATAAATAGATGAGGAATTATTGATAATAGATGGTATACTCTGTCATTGTCTAGACTTTCTTTCTCGTTCATGTGACCCTTGGGACAGATTCGTTTGCATTGATCTTTCTATACCCTGATGCACAATTTCCTGTTGTCCCTACATTTCATTTCACTCGAGTGTGTGTGTGTGTGTGTGTGTGTGTGTGTGTGTGCACGCGTGAAGTCATGCACACACGTGTGTGTGTGTGTGTGTGTGTGTGTGTGTGTCTGTGTGTGTGTCTGTGTGTGCGTGTGTGTGTGTGTTCATGTTAAATATGTTGCACATTTGCCCTTGTCATAAGTCACAATTGAGGATCCCTGCAGTTTAAAAACCGATCGTACTGTATTGTGAGGATATGCCATGCAGATGCTGGCCTCGAACCCTTGTCAGTAATGCTCTCTCCTCTCCGCAGCGCTGCATGAAGAAGGAAAAGACTGGATCGATGACACGTCATTGCCTCCTCCAATCAACACCCACTCTGACTGAAAGCAATGAACTTTTGAGGAACTGACCACCGACCCGCCTCAGTCTCACAGTCAGCACTGCATGGTAACAACCTCTCTCGGTGCCAATCCCAGGTTGGCAAGTAAGTGTGCCCTCGTCTCCTCCCATGTGGTCAGTACTGGCATATGCACAACGATTTTTTGACTCTGGAGGACGGAGAGGCAGGTCTATTTAGCATTGGAGAACTTTTTCAGCAGCTTCTTGCCTTTCGAGAGCAGTCCCTTTTTCTTTTTGGCGGCCAGGTCTT
This sequence comes from Setipinna tenuifilis, assembly GCA_030347295.1. Taxonomy (NCBI): domain Eukaryota; kingdom Metazoa; phylum Chordata; class Actinopteri; order Clupeiformes; family Engraulidae; genus Setipinna; species Setipinna tenuifilis. Next base: position 2,243,799 of record CM059273.1, on the reverse strand, counting down.
GGGGCCCGCGTATGGGGCTGAGGGGTCGGATGGGGACGGGGGCGAGCGGGGGGCGCACGATTGGGGAGGCGGGACGTCCAGGCGAGGGGGCGGTTTCCACGGGTACCTGCTGAAAGATCCGTGGGTGGAGGACAAAGGTGGGGGAGGGGGGGAGCGGTAACAGGTAGGTTACACAAGAGTAAGCCTAGCAGTCCTAGCAGATGGAGACGACTCTGATCGTGTGTGTGTGTGTGTGTGTGTGTGCCTGTTTATTTCGCAATGTAGTTCTATTTCTCACAGCTGTTTAGCACTAGTGTAAATACATCTGGGTCTGGCCTGGAGTACATCCCAAACAAAATCATTTAAATGATGTCCACATGGAAACTACACAGCCATTTTAGCTCTTTATCCCAAAGTACAGGACTTTGCATGAGGTTGGTGCAAATGAGGCAACTGTACATGAAACTTCATGAAGCCAGAATTGGTAAGATGGTATGGTAGGTATGGTAAGATCGTGCCACTAAAGCACCATCTAATCGTAGTGTGGAAAGCCTCTGGGAAAGCACTTGCATATAGCACATTGTGATATCCTAATCGCTCTATCATAAACGCTGGAATCCACCTGGGATTCTTAGAGCCCATTGGCTTAAGGTTTCACTTGACAGCTGTGATATCCTCAGGGCTACCTGAGCTCTATAAATATCCCAGAATTCACCACCCCACCACCCCCCGCTACTCAAAAAATGAACACCTGCCAAAAATAGACTGCTATGAGCGGAATGTTGGTGGATTGGAGCCAAGTGGTAAAAAAGCTGTGATTACATTAAAGTCCAAAGATGTCACCGTCACGTCTTTGGTGTGTAATTTAGCCTTCCATTGGGTTAGCATTATCATATTAGCTCTCCATGGCGAGCGCCGCCTGATTATTTGTAATTAGCACTCTGTTTGCTCAGCGGTTAGCGTGCTTCCAGCACAGCTGTCCCCCGCCCACTTAAACACAATAACACACTTCCCCAACTGCTCATCAAAACAGCTGATGAAGGCTCTGCCAAAATGAAAAATGAGTCATTTCCTTCTGTTTCTCTCCATTTTTTTGTGTTTTCTTTTTTGTCTTTTTTTTTGCCAAGCAGGTGAGGTAGAAAAACAAAGGGAAAAGAAACAACCAAACAACAATGATGCAATGACACTTTCAATAAAAACACACTCCACACGATATGAGGAAGTCACAAGAAAAGAAAAAAGGGAAAACGACAGAAATACACACGTAAGCACAGATGACCACCAAAACATCTTTCTCAGGAAACATGTTGATGTAAGTAGCCATTTATTTCTTCACTTTTCCGTTACAATCTTGGACGGATTGTACCAATCAACTTTGTAAAGAGAGCACTGTGCCGTGTCTCTTTTGGCTTTCAGAGTCTGATCTGAAAATAGAGTTGTTGTTTCTGTTTGAATCCTACATGAGTGTGCGATATACAAAAGAACCAAAGCCTATTCAAAGAAATACAACAGTTAGGCCAATGTATGCGCTCACGTATAATATTTAATAGAAAAGGTATCAAGATCTTTTTTGAAAAATGCATGCTTTGCAGAACCATGGCAACCTACATGAAGTCTCTCTTCATCTTTTGTTTATATATATATATATTTTTTTTTTTTTTTTTGAAAGGTAACAAATAATTCCAACCAGGGACCCTTTGGACAAGTTCATAAAGCACTTAGAGATTATACCACACACAGTATCCACATGGAGATTTTGTGTTTCAGTGCAAAACATTGGCATTTTCTGTTTGTTTCTCAGTGTAAGTATCATGATTTCTTTTTTTTTTTTTTGTTTGTTGTTGTTTTCTGTTCTGTTCTGTTCTGTTCTTTTTTACGCTCCCCCACAGTTCCGAGTTCTGAAATGGTTCTACACATGTCTCCCCCTCACTGCTGAGGGCCCCAGCCATGAGTCTGTTGGGCGTCTGTGTCAGTGTGTTTCTCGCATTTCATCACAGGCTTTGCTTCTTCCTTTCCAAAAGACATCAGAAAGGGCTCGGACTCCCAAAAGAACAACAAAATAAAATAAATAAATAAAGAAAAAAAGAAAGAGGTCACCACCAGCACCAGCACCAGCACCATCACCATCACCACGGCCACAAACAACCAAACAATCAAACAAACAAACAAACAATCAGGCAAACATCCAAAACAACACAAAAAACTCACAAGAAAGAAAGAAAAAAAACAAAAACCAAAAACCGAAACCAAACCCAAAACAGGAAACAGGAAACAGCACAGACGAGGCGGCGAAGGACGAGCAACTGAAAGAAGGATGGATGGACACGGGTGGGCGGGGCGAGGGCGTGGCCTAGCGCTGCGAGCGGCGGTGGGGAGAGGAGGAGGAGGAGGGGGGGTGGGGGGGGTGTACCCGTTTGGCCTCGGCCTGAGGGGGCGGCGGCGCCGGTTCTGGCTCCGGCTCGGCCTGCGGACCGCTGCTGCGGGGGGGCGTGTCCGTCAGGTAGACCTCCACGTCGTCAGGCACTTCTTCCAGGAAGTTGGAGGGCACCAGGCCCCGGTGGCCGTTGATCTCACCCTGAAGGGTCAAGGGTCAAAGGGCAAAGGAAGTGCTAGAAGTGTTAGAAGTCACAGTGACAGCAATAGCGGTTCTTTAGTGTTTTACAGAGCACCCCCCCTCTCCATACCCCCACCCCCCCTGGGGCAGACTCTCTCAGCAAACCCCCCCCCCAGGACTGACATACACAGCTTGCAATGGTGCCTGCAGGTAGGGGCACCAATGTGCCAATTGACCACACAGTGATATTATAGACAGAGCTTTTTTTTCCCAAGCGTTCGTGGCGCCCCCTACAAAATGATCGCCCATGCCTAAAACCACTACTGAGTGACAGACACACAGTAGGTGTAGCTGGTGCTTAAAGGGAAAGTGTGTAGAATGTTCAGGTGTTCTTTAGCAAACACTGATGTATACATTCATAAACAAGTGTGCATGTTACAGCACATGTTAGAAGTCACAGTGACAGACACAAAGCTACACGCTGCTGCTTAAAGGGGAAGTGTGTAGCATGTTCAGGTGTTCTTTAGCCAAAGCTGATGTATACATTTATAGATAGGTCCTAATTGTATCATTATCCCGAAAGGTCAGAGGGCAGAGCAAGGGGGACACATGTTGGGTGAACTCATACCATGTCATACGTACCATGCCTAAGTACACTTGACCCCTCAAAGCTTCACACACACACACACACACACACACACACACACACACACACACACACACACACACACACACACACACAGCCAAAATGCACATATCCACCAGTACTGTTCTTCATAGTGAAAAGTGAATAAAATATGCTGTCACCATAAGAAAACAAGGTGGAAATGGACCCCAGTGTCTTTGGCCAGTGTCATCCGTGGCAAACCAGGACACAGTGTGATTACGCTTGGATAAGGTAGACTAGGACATGGTACACATTTAGAGTAATCAGAAACGTGCCCAAGCCTAGTTATGAGTTACTACCTGATAAACACTACTGTTCCATTTAACAAGTAAAACAGACCCAACATCATTTTAGCAGCTCAAGTATTCTGAGTAGAGTTTAGTGTATGCCCAGGGACTGTATCTTATATACAGTCAGTGTGTATGCCATGTGGGTGCCGACCAGGGACCAAACATGACTGTCCTCCGGTACGTTAGAGTGAAATGTACCTAGTGTGTGAGTACACCCTGAGAGTCACGGTAATGGATATTGCCGTAATCGTAGCTGGTGTTTAATGTGGAAGAATGGAGGCCTAGTCAAATGAATGGAAATCATATCAGTCAAATCAATATGAATCGTATGAGTTTCATCTTATGTCACTGAAGTGGTGAAATAAATTGGAGCTTTGATATCCTACATCTGACACATGTGCCAATAGAGAGAAACGTAATATTTGAAAACTTCACAATGCTTGACACAAGGCATATAACACAAGGAATACAACATCACAGCACTAGCTTACTCGGATTTAAAAAATAATAATAATTTCATAGCTTGATTTTATCCATCTACAACAATACATAATTTAAGAAGCCAGACTACAATCATATCTGTAAGAATCCCATCAACTTGTTTACTTTAAGAGCTCTCTTTAAGTCTGAGAGGCTTCCTTGTTTTAAAGTCCTGTCTCGTGTGTGTGTGTGTGTGTGTGTGTGTGTGTGTGTGTGTGTGTGTGTGTGTGTGGACTCTGTATTCTGCCCTGGCTGCTCCTAATGAGGGCTAGCTGGCTGGAGGGGCCCTGAGCCGTGAGCGGTGGGCAGGTCTGCTGGCCGTGTGTGTGTGTGTGTGTGTGTGTGTGTGTGTGTGTGTCTGACCATGTCTGGCCATGTCTGGGCGCTCAGCGTGGGGTCAGTGCTGGTGCAGCCGTCTGGAGACACCGGGCCAGACACACACACACACACACACACACACACACACACACACACACACACACACACACACACACCGGGCCAGACGTCTAATGTGAGGGGTCAGCACAAAGTTTACAACAACAAAAAGATAAAATAATAAATTACTCACATAATAAAATAATAAATTACTTACATAATAAAATCCATCTTCATCAATCTCCCCAAACACGGCCATGATGTCGCCCGCACAGAACGTCAACTCAGCCTGCGTGGAGAAAACACACCCTCAGCTTCTTAAGTTGTTGCCCTGTCAGCAGGGCATTGTGTGTGTGTGTGTGTGTGTGTGTGTGTGTGTGTGTGTGTGTGTGTGTATGTGTGTGTGTGTGTGTGTGTTTGTATGCATCAGTGAAACCTACTCATATGAAGCACAAATATTCCCCACTAAGATAGGAAAACCAGACAAGGGGTGGTTTGTGGGTAACACATTGTGTGTGTGTGTGTGTGTGTGTGTGTGTGTGTTTGTGTTCATTAATGGACCGGGAGGCACTAAAAATTCAGTCATAGCCTATTATGGTTATGTTGTACCCATGTGTGGTAAGCATATCATCATGTTTCAACTGGATAAATTGTGAAATAACATCTTCTATCACAACATTTTATGATGCCATTATGCTGGAATGGCCCTGGAATGGCAGTTAAAATGAGTTCTGCACACTAGCAACACCAGTAAAAGCATACATGAGTATGTGTTTGTGTGGATTCTGTGTGAAGAACATTTACATATATCGACAATAGACAGCATTCGCAAATGGGTGAAACATTCTTTCATTGATTGTTTATTTGGGGAGATTGACTGAGCTCCAAACTCTTTTTATAGCAATGCCCTGAGTAAAAAAAACATCAAAAAAGTTTTTAAAAAAAGATCAAGATAAATAAAGTATGAGGTGAAATAAATATAATTGTAAATAAAGTTATTGCAAGTAAACAAAATGGAGTGCTAAAAGAAGACGCTCTGAAGGTTTATCTGATGTGAATTTCCAAAGGAAAAGAATACAAATGATACATCAATCATCAAAAAAGAGTTTTAAATGCCACAGGATGACTGGTGATTTGACTTATGAATCTAAACAGTATGTGTCATATACAGTCCTGACTACACAAAAGAGAAGGACAGGATGAATCTGCACCTCTACATCCACGTTCGGGGAGCTCTCTCTGGGGTCGTAGTCGTACAGAGCCACCATCCTCCTGGTGGCCACCGGGTGGCGACCCCCTCTTCTGTTCGGCTCTGTGGACAGAGAGCAAAGGGGATGATTATATAAACAACAGAAAGCTTTATAACTGTGTAATGTCTGACTAACTGTGTAACTTCTGAGTAACGTTTTGCTATCTGTTATGGCTATCGTCTACATCCATTCTTTTCTCATGAGGTGTACTGTGTACCACTGTATACTGCGTGCCATACTGTAGTTTGTAGTTTGTGTTTACAGTAAATTGTAAATGTAAAATAATTTTCATTTATTTGATAATCACACAAATACCACCGTAAAGTTGAGCAGTGGATTATGAAGTCGTTAAAAACGACTCATGATTATATGAGTGTATGTCTTGTTATCTTTGCTAATGACATGTTTTTCAGCCCGCCATGCGTATGGAGGGGGTGGGGGGTCTTGGATGTCTGAGAAGGGGTAGGCCCACACAGGGCCGTAAACACAAACTACAGTAAAACGCTTACAAAGTGTGCCCTGATGTGTTATGATGCACAGACTACTATTTTGGGTACTTGAGTATTGCACAAGTACTCTACAGTACCAGTGAGAGGTTTTGGCTCTTATGCAAAGTAACTGGCTACACTTTATTTTTATTTTTTAATGGTCCCTTTTACGGTGTGTCTACATCATGAAGCACAATGCAACACCCACAAGGGTGTAACATTATGTACTTACACAATACAGTATATAACTCTATCCTACAGTATATCAGGGTTAGGGAAAGGGTTTGGATTAGAGACCATTAAAATTAAGTGCTACCAAGTAACTGACCACTGGCACAATAAATTCAACAACGCAGCCTATACTAAAGTGAAATTTAGGCTTCCAGTAAGTTTTCTCTAGCTAGATGCTCCTGGGTACCTATTTTATCCACCGGGGTGTTGAGAGACAGGAACCCTTGTTTGAGCAGCTGTTCTCTCGTCTCCTCGTCCTCCGCCCGAATCTCGGACACCATGTTACAGGGGATCAGGCCCGAGCGGTCCCGGATCTCGCCCCGATAGAAGCCATCTGTGTCCTTATCGCCGTACACCTAATTCACAGAGAGAGAGAGGAAAAAGTGTGTGAGATAATGAGTGAGAGAACAAAATTTGTGTGATAATGAGTGAAAGAAAGAGCAGGGAAGGGCACAAAAGGAGGTTTTAATGACTCGGCAATATCCTAAGACCTTTTTAGTCCTTTAATGGCCGAATTCAGATTAGCAGACGGAAGCCGCGAGGCTAGCGGCGCGCTAACGATGCTAATAGCTATCATTAACATTTATAGCGGCAGTAACAACATTTATAAGAACATTGCAAAACGAGCCGAGATTAGAGACAATATGTCTGCAGGCCGCAGATGTCCCCGGATGCTCCACCTACCCGGATGAGCTGTCCCTCTTTGAAGGGCACACACACACATACACACACACACACATACACACACACACACACACACTCCACCTACCCGGATGATCTGTCCCTCTTTGGAGGGCACACACACACACACACACACACACACACACACACACACACACACACACACACACACACTTCCCTACCCGGATGATCTGTCCCTCCTTGAAGGGCAGCTCCTCCTCCGCCGCATCGGGGTTGGGGGACATCGAGAGGGGGTCGTAGTCGAATAGCGCCACAAAGATTCGAAACTGTTCCTCGGGCTCTGACTCGTCGTAATACGTAGGTGACCGCCGGCCTCGATCCCTGTACCCATCTATGAGAGAAAGAAACTTAGATTATGTTCATACTGTGTGAAGACATGATGTGGAAACTTATATTGTTTTCATTTCAAAATGGACATCTCAAAATTAAGTTTCCGGTAAGTTTAAATGATGAGTGTTAATGTTAGTGTTTTGTGCTGTTCAATCCGCAAAAGTTGCCTTACCCTTACCATTATTTAAGAGTATGTTACACAAACACACACACAAACCAACAGACACAAACACACACACACCACACACACACACACACACACAGAAAACATAGGCAGGAATCACATGGTGCACATGTCCGTTCAGATGAGCATGCAGCACTCAAAGTAAAAGACGATGGATTGAGCTGCTGCGGCCATCACAACTCATTCTCCTCCACACAGCACATATCAATCCATTCAGCACCCCCTACAGGTCAGACGTGGAACAACACATTCAAGCCATGGCCGCCCACAGTGCAGGCAGAATGCTGTGACAGAGCCTTCACATTGCCAGCAGTATGCTACTCGGCTTGCCGCTCTGCTCAACGCGGCCAGTTGTTGTTGCATTGCAGCTGCTGCGGTTTAGTTTAGTTAGTTTAATTATAGTTTTTGAAAACAAGCTGGGGAAACAATTGAAAGCAAGGGGGTTCAGTGCAAGGGGTCAGGATTAGCTTGAGCCGATTAGCAAGGCACTTCCTCGTCGCCATTTTGCAGAAATTGCATCATATCCACCCCCGTTTCCCTCATGCTGATTGGTGGGTGCTCCACTCTCAGATCATGCAGGACGGCGTCTCTGAACTATGCCACTGTCCTTTTTTGAACATCTAATGGCCTTCCTCCATAGAGCTTTCTGCTCTACCTCAATCAGTACTATCAATCAGTAATGTGGCTCTTGACAATTTCATTCGATTTTGGCTGAATGGACTAGCCTAGCATTTCCTATTCAAATAAATGGGGGCGGGACTTGTTCACTTCCTGCAGCTAATGTAGTACCTGCATGGGTTAGTGTACAGCGGCGCAGCTACTGCGTGCAATATGAAAGCACCTTGAGGATGTCAGTGACCCACAAAGAAGACACAAACAAACACAAAAACAAACAAACAAACAAACAAATACACACACACACACGAACACACTGTACTTTTACACACACACACACATACACACAAACGCACAAAAACAAACACAAATATGGGTGGGGAGCAAGCCAGACACCCATGATGACCAACAGACTGCAACTACACACAGCACAGAACGAGGACATTGACAGACACAGACACACAGTTCACAGCTATGCGCTGTGGAGTCATGCATGGAGCTACATCTGCTTAGGTGTCTAATCTAAGGGACCTTCACATGAGCCTAGTGTGGCACTAAAGATCTCATATGTACCCTAACATAACCTGAGAAGATTTCAGAAATATATAGATTACATGCTATCGATTACAGAATAGATTATAGAAAAATGCTCTGTTAAATTGTAGGCACCCTTGCTGAAGTTGACTGAAAGGGCTTCAAAATTACTTTACCCTAATGCTATATTAAAGTTTAAAGAATCTTTTCTTTAAAGTCTCTTTTATTGGAGTTAAACTATTGGACTGAAATTGGTTATTAAACAAAATCACTCATTTTCCAAATGCAGGCTCCTATGTTTATTAGGCTAAATTTACTATGGGTTAGGGAAATTTACAGCATTCACCAATGATTTATAGTGAACCTGAGGGGACTGAGATTAGATGAAATCTTCTATCGTCGCACCTACAGGCCCTGGTAGGAGTGTGAACACACAGTGAATGCCATTGTGGATTCTACCACTAGGTAATTTTACATAAAAACCTGACTCCCATGCCAAGAAGCAAAAATTTGGTTGTGGTGGGATCTTAAATCAGGACAATGATCCAACACACACACTAAAACCTACTCATTATTTTCAATAGTCTCTATGTCTTGTGCAAAGACAGTATTTGATTAAAAGTAAGGTTAGGCAAGGATGCCAACAATGTTGCTGTTTTTGCTCTGATATATTGACTGAGGAATAGGAATTTAAAAATCAGCACACGTTTGTTTTTCTCAGTTGGTCAGAATGGTAATTGGACATGTTGATAAAAAAAACTAAGGGATAGACTGTTCCTGGTCACAGCTACACAACCTACACCTGTCCTAACCTTTTGTTTTGGGTCTTTCTGCCATATTGGACGATCATTAGTGCAATGTGTGTGTAATGCATGTGAGGGAGACACAGTAGGTGTTCTCTATGGTGGTGAGAAGAAGAACACAAGGAGACAGCACTGCTCCTTTGGGGGGTTAAACACACTGCAGCACCCGTGACTTTTACCATGTGGTCATGCATGGGGAGAGTAAAAGTGGTCCAGGTGCCGTCACATCGGACAGGGGGGAGAGGGCAGGGAGGAGGGAGGAGGGGTGAGTTGGGGTGGTACAGGGACAGGCAGCACATGGCAGTCAGTGCAGAGAAAAAGTAGTGAGTGGGGTGGGGGTGAGGGGGGGGGAATAGTGACAAGGAAGAGGAGGAGGAGGAGGAGGAGGTTTGGGGGCAGGTAGGGGTAGGGGGAGGGAGGGGGGTCAGGAGGGTTTCCGGGCTGTTCTCATGAAGCAGTCTCAGCGGCATACACAGTCTGCCAACATCACGTGTGGCGCATGGCGTCATGGCATCTCCCACAGGCACAGCCAATGCGGGCATCCCATCCCTGGTGCTCAGTGCAACTCAAGTCAAGTCAGGCCAGTCAGATCAGACAGACACGCAGGCCAGGCCAGGCCAGGGGCAGGACAGGCTGGGGCAGGGCAGGCTGGGGCAGGGCAGACCAAGCCAGGGCACTGACCCCTCTCTGTGCAGGCAGACCAGCAGACCAGCTCATGCGATTAGGGTGGCAAGAGAGGCTCATCCAGAGACTGCACTGAGAGTGCATCAACCATTTCTCTCTCTCTCGTTCTCTCTGTCTTTCTTTCTCTCTCTCTCTCTCTCTCTCTCTCTCTCTCTCTCTCTCTCTCTCCCCTCGTCTGAAGGGCAGAGAGGGGCTCGGACACGTACCATAGGGCGGCCGTGGCCCCCCGCGTCGAGAGGACCGTGTCCTGTGCCGCACTACACTGCCATAGCAAACATCCTCCTTGACCGGAGAGAGGTTCCCCTCACTGTTACTCTCTGTGGTTATCTCTATGGAAACACCAATCAGAGGGCGGGTTGTTACCATGCACAGGTCACAGGTCAGAGGTCACAGGAGGGAGGGGGCTGGGGGCAGGGGTAGGGGTAGGGGGGGACAAAAGTATGGCAAGGGGGGGTGGGGAGGGAGTATCACTGAATAAAGGTATAGCTCCCCAACAGGTGTACTAAAGGGGGGAGGGGGGGCTTAATGTTCTCATAAATAATTAATAGAGTAAAACTTTGGTTTAAGCAATTGTGCCACTGGCCTCAAATGGCAAGTCAATCATCAATAACATTTTCATTTGAACATTTGATGTTCAAATTTTACCAAATATACATTCTCTTAACTAAACTACAGTACTGTACTTAACAGACACTTATCTCAGCTAAGGTTGTGGTTAAGTACTGTAACAAAGACATCTGCACAAGAGTTCACAAAAAGTCAGAAATGGAACTATTTCTATTAAAACCCATCATGAGACAACCTGAGGCAAATTTAAAACAGAAGGAAAATACAACTGCCATATACAGCTACAACTTGCATTACATTCTCTATAATACACATACATACATCCCTGTATGGGCAATAATTTTATAAAAAATGACCAGTGTGGTCCGCCAATGTTACTTAGCCAAATATGGTCAACACAAACTCCTTTGGTGATGGGTTGCATTTGAGGTTTAAATCACAATGTGTAAAAGTTTATTTTATGCTGTAACTATGTCTACAACAGTTTTCTTCTTTGTACTTTCTTCGTAAGTCTTGCCTCAGCCCTACAACATCCATGTAGAAGTGTATGTGTCAAATTAAAGACTCCTGACACTGTAAGAAAATATGGACATGATAAGTCAACACAGAGAGCTGTTGGAAAACACTGAGAAGCTCATGAGGAACCTCCAGCTGCTGTCTATGGTGGGATAGTGGCCAGAATGCCTTCAGTAAACTAGGGAGGACACAAAACACACTGGGCCACAAATCACACACAAGGTTAAGGGCTTTCCCATAATCTGTGACAATGACAATGACGATGATGGTGACTGACCAATCGAGGGGACCATGAGGGGCCGGCGCTGGGGTTGGGGTCCGCCATGACCTTGCCGTCGGTTGTCCCCGCGCTCCTGACGTCCAGAGGGGGACCCCTGCCGTGACAGGTACAGGTGCGGTCACTTTTTTAGTTTAGTGCCTTACAGGGTGTGTGAGTGTGTGTGTGTGTGTGTGTGTGTGTGTGTGTGTGTGTGAGTACCTTCATTGTGTTGTGAGAGTTGCGATCACTTTTTAGTTTAGTGCCTTACAGAGTAGATCCATCATCAGCACAAAAAGCACATACTGTAATTACAGAACCCAGGGCCCATACTAGGTGTAATCTGATGCTGATACGGGGGAGACACATCAGCATGAAAGGCATGTAATTAGAGAACCTATGGGCCACACTGTAATTAAAGAACCTTTGGGCCACACTAGATGTAACCCAGTGCTGGATCATATACTAGATGTCGCCCAGTGCTAGATCTGTGGTGGGCAAGCTGGATTCACAAACTATAATCCAGAACCATATACTGGCGATCACCTAGTCCTACCTGTATGGTTACTACATGTGATTGACATGTCTGTGCAGGCACAGATTTAGTCATTGCTAAGTGCTTTATAGAGCAGATCTATCATCATTAACAGTGTGTAATTACAGAATTACAGACTCTATGGCCTATACTAGATGTGATCTAATGCTAGATTAGTGATAGCGGGGTAGATAACTACAGCTGGCACACAGTGCAACAGACAGCATAGATTCATAAGCCACAAACCAGTACCACATATTCCAAATCACCTAGTTCTACCTGTGTGGTTAATACAGAAGAGTTCAGTGATTAACTCTTAGTCATTAGTGTGTGTGCATGTGTGTAAGCACCTTCATTGTATTGTGGGAGTTACGCCGGCAGTGTGTGTGTGTGTGTGTGCGTGTGTGTGTGTGTGTTTGTGTACAGTATGTGTGTGAGGGAGAGAGAGAGCACCTTAATTGTGTTGTGAGAGTTAGTCATTAGCACTGTGTATGTGTGTGTGCACATTCATTGTGTTGTGAGAGTTCATCTTTAGTCTGTTGTGAGAATCCATTTACTGTGTTGTAAGAGTTAGTCATTAGCACTGTGTGTGTGTGTCTGTGTGCGTGCGTTTGTGTGTGTGTGTGTGTGTGTGAGAGAGAGCACCTTCATTGTGTTGTGAGAGTTGCGGCGGCGGTGTGTGTGTGTGTGTGTGTGTGTGTGTGTGTGTGTGTGTGTGTGTGTGTGTGTGTGTGTGTGAGCACCTTCATTGTGTTGTGAGAGTTGCGGCGGCGTCCTTCCTCCAGCTGCATCTCTGAGAAGAGCTCCTCCTCGTCCTCCTCCATGATGTCAGACAGGTCAGAGCCACGGCTGCTCTCTGTGTGATACTCCTCACTCTGACTGTAGTGGGGCTGTAGGAACACACACACACACACACACACATGCGCGCACGCACACACACACGCACACACACATAAACAAATGTAAACATACATGTTTGCACACTGACAACACCCTATGCAGATACACGTATACATGTATGCTCATTCTTATATAGAAAATACATAAATACATACAATACCCAAACAGGAACTTACTTACATACACATGATCATACACATATTAATGCAGACATAGTGTATACACACATTCTCATTCTTAAATACACACTCATCCTTATACAGACCAGAAACGTATCCTCACTTATAAGTGACAGAATAGGCTTTCTAACAACTGTCTAACAACTGCAAATGGTTTTATATACATGTTGTAACTCCTCTGTTTATAACTTGGAGGTGATAACAATATAGTATGAGACACAATAGTTTTCCTAAACAGATACACATTGTCATGTTGGCTAAGCTCCAGAGGCGATGGGTGTGTTACAGTAGGTATCCTCCCATCAAACTCTGGGGTGGATGGACAATGAGCCAGTTTCCCCAGAAGATGGGATGTTTCTCTACATGGAGGTGTGTGGTGATGGGATGTGTCTCTACGTGTAGGTGTGTGGTGCATGTGTGTGTATGTGTGTGTATGTATGTGTGTGTGTGTGTGTGTGTGTGTGTGTGTGTGTGTGTGTGTGTGTGTGTGTGTGGTGTGTGTGTGTGTGTGTGTGTGTGTGTGTGTGTGTGTGTGTGTGTGTGTGTGTGTGTGTGTGGAGGTGTGTGATGCAGGCCCACCTGTCTGCCGAGCTCCGAGCCGCGGAGGAAATCATCCACGGACGCCCCTCGACGCCGGCCCTGACCATAGCCCTCCTCATCCTCCTCCTCGTCAGAGCCCTGCTGGTGGAACTGCTGGCTCCTCCTCTCCATCTGACAGTGAACAAGGCAGAGAGATACAGACACAAACAGGAGAGAGGGAGAGAGAGATAGATAGAGAGGGAGCGAGAGGTAGAGAGAAAGAGAAAGAAAGAGAGAGAGCGAAAGAGAAAGAGAGAGAGAAAGGCAGAGATGGGGAGTAAACCAGAGAGAGAGAGAGAGCGATATAGAGAGAGAGAGGGAGAGAGAGAGAGAGAGAGAGAGCGATATATAGAGAGAGAGGGAGGAAGTGAAAGAAAAAGATAGACAGAAGGGCAGAGATGGGGAGTAAACCACAAAGAGAGAGAGAGAGAGATAAAGAGAGAGATAAAGAAACATAAAGAGAGGGAGGGAGGGAGTGAGAGAGAGAGATAAAGAAACATAAAGAGAGAGAGATAAAGAGAGAGAGGAAGGGAGGGAGGGAGATAGAGAGAGAGAGTGTGCTGTCATGAAAACTGTCACCTAGAACATGATGACACGGCATCATTAATTTACCTGATGATGCAACATCTTCTCTCCCTGAGTGACCCTTTATATTAAACCCTGTGGCATGATGGGACCTGCCCGCCTCTGAGGTGCAATGACATTATCCTCTTCCTCACATTACTCCCTACAGACAAAATCCCTGTTTGTCAGATTTCAATTTACATGTGAATGGTAATCCTATGCTGCTGGATTAGAATCGCTTGTAGCTTGTTCAACTTGTAGCATTGGAACGTCAGCAGATCCAAGAGGGTTTCAACATCAACATACCTAGCACACCACAACACATCATATATCACAACAGACTGAACTGATTTAACTAAAACCAAAAAGTTAACACCACCTCAAGCTAAACAACCTTGGTGTACAAGACTCTTTTACTAGTCTCAGGACACTTTAGATACATGTTGTAGGTGTTGGTTTTTTAAAGTAAATTTCAAAAAGAGCTGTGTCTGCATCACCTTATATTTCCTAAGGAGGTGCCAGCCTGGCTGGGGCTAAACAGTGGCCACCACAGCACAGGACTCTCCACCACTCACTCACTCACTCACTCACCCTCCCGCTCACTCACTCACTCACCTTCACTCCCTCACTCACTCACTCACCCCACTCTCTCTCTCTCTCACTCACTGTCTCTTTCACTCACTGACTCACCCCCACTCTCTCTCTCACTCACTCACTCACTCACTCACTCTCTCTCTCACTCACTCTCTCTCTCACTCACTGACTCACTCACTCACACCCCCCCCCACCCTCTCTCACTCACTCACTCTCTCTCTCACTCACTCTCTCTCTCACTCACTGACTCACTCTCTCTCTCACTCACCCCCCCCTCACCCTCCCTCCCTCACCCTCCCGCTCACTCACTCACTCACCCCCACTCTCTCTCTCACTCACTCACTCACTCACTCACTCACTCTCTCTCTCACTCTCTCTCTCACTCACCCTCCCGCTCACTCACTCCCACTCTCTCACTCTCTCTCTCACTCACTGACTCACTCACTCTCTCTCTCACTCACTGACTCACTCACTCACACCCCCCCTCTCTCTCTCACTCACTCACTCACTCACTCACTCACTCACTCACTCACTCACTCACTCACTCTCTCTCACTCACTCACTCACTCACTCACTCACTCACTCACTCACTCACTCACTGACTCACTCACTCACCCTCCCGCTCTCGGCGGCCACCCTCTGTGCAGCCTCCCTGGCGATGGCCTTGGCCACGGTGTCGGGTATGAGTGTGCCCCGGGGCTGGGGCAGGATCCTCTGGGGGGAGGGGGACCGCCGGTTGGGGTGGGGTGGCGCTTCCAGCATGTGTCCGTGTGTGGGCCCCCCGCCACGCGGCATGCCCGATGACGGCGAACGCAGGGGCTCCCACGGCTGGGGTCCGCCCCCACCTCCTCCTGACCCCGGGGGCCCATGGTGACCCCCACCTGGCCCTGACCCGGGACCCCCCCCCTGCTGCTGCTGCTGCTCTTTGGTTTCCAGCTCTCTGGCACTTAGTGGTCTCTGCGGCTGGCCCTGTCCTGGGTGGGCCAGCTGGGGAATGTGGGGCTGAGGCATGGGGATGTGGGGCTGGGGCTGGGGCTGCTGCTGGGGCCCCGGGTGGGGAGGCAGTGCGTGCAGGTGTGGGGGGGGCTGCGGGTGTGGGTGGGGGGGGTGCGGGGGCAGGTGTCGGGGGGCCTGCTGCGGTGGTAGGGGCTGGAAGTGGCTGGGGTTGGGCTGGGGGACTGGGTGTAGCGGGTGGGGTTGGATCTGGGGCTGGGGGGGCTGTGAGCCGGGGTGAGGGTGGGGGGGCAGTTGAGGCTGGGGGCGGAGGGGGGACTGGAGGTGGGGTGGGGGCCCGTGGGGGTGGGGGGCACCGGGGGGAGGCAGCAGGTTGCTTGGAATGGTTGCGACGGACGAGTCCTGGGACTCCCCTTGTGCTGACAGGGTCCGGACCACGACCTCTCGGGCCTCCAGACCAGCGATGCGGTTCAGCTCCACGGTGACGTAGTCCGCCAGGGGAAACATCACCTCGGCGATCTGCCCCGCACGAAAACACACAACACATCGTTTAAATCATCTGAAGTACTGTATGCGCTTCTCATTTCATGAAATAACGATCCACAGTTCAGGTGTCTGGGAATGACCTGTCAATT
>CM059273.1:2202354-2217354 GCA_030347295.1 Setipinna tenuifilis | reverse complement strand
GCGGACTGCCTGCAGCTCTCTCATTGCCTGCAAGTGGCCATTTTAAAAACCAGACTCAGCACATCAGCCAGACATCTGTGTCTCTCACTGCCCATCTGTAATCACCCCACAGAACAACATGGCCTCCAGACCAGCAGCTATCTGCTCTTTGTGCCTATTTTTGTCTGCATGAGAGGAAGCTAGAGAAATTAAAGGATGGATTTGTTCATCACCCTGTATATATGTACTGTATATGTAGTCATAACTAGGTGAGCTAAGTATTTAAATTGCCAAATAACTACTTGAACTGAATTCTGGGACAAAATAATGCTCTTTGGCATTTATTTTCAAAAAGCTTCTGTGTATAATATTTGTAAAATAATGTCAATTATTGTATTTTTCAAGTGTTGCATTTCATTAAGGAATACATTCTTTTTTTTCAGGATTAATCTCATCATCAGTGTCAACACATCGGTATTAAAACTGTACAATTGTGCGTGCATGCGTCCGTGTGTGTGTGTGTGTGTGTGTGTGTATTTTTCCTTACATACAGTGAGCTTTTCAAGTTCACCCTGTATCTCTGCACTCACCTTTTCCAGGTAGGGAGGGTCGGCTGTTGGCGGTGTGGCAGAGGTTTTTCTCTGGGTAGTGGGTGGCCTTTGACTGGGCACAGGGGCCAGTGCTCAGGATGTCCACTGCGTCCGCTTCAACGCGGATTTTATGAAGCTCTTTAGACAGCAAGGTGAACCGCTCACTTTGAGACTTGCATTTCTGTTCCAGGCTGCGAACTTTGACCTTTTAGAGATGAAAACAAAGAGGAGGAGGAGGAAGATAAAGCAGAAGACGAACATGAGGTGGTACGCATGAAGAAGAAGTGAAGAAGAAATGAAGGAGGAATAAGCTAAGCTATTATTACACTGTGTTACTTTATGTTTTTACTGTCAAATCATTTTCATGAAGCGTTTGACTATGCAAGGTGAAGATCTGCACATAAACATAACCTAAACATAACATTCACTTGGGTCTGAAAATGCATATCTCAATCTCTATTCCATGGTGAAATATAAAATGGGGAAATAGGAAACATTACTATGCTTTGACAACAAAGCCCAGCATGGTAGCAGAAGCCTCTAAACTGGCCTGGTGCATATATTCAGGATCTTATCTAGACAATGGTAATAAATGCCATTATTTCACGGACCATTACACTAGCAAAAACCAGCTAAGCTTCATCATGAGTGCCTGCTTAGCAGTTTATCAAGTCATCATCACAGGGAACATTTCTTTTGGCCAACAATTAACTTGGGCTCCTGGGTCATGCATTGCACACATGCCTCAATGTTTATCTGAGTATGCTTGCTCTGTTTTGGTGTTCCAGAGCTCTACTGGTTTAATAGGCAGGCAAAATCCATTTTGAAAATGCTTAAAGCCAAACAATATATGGTAGCAAAAAGAGGGAAAGGTTAGAATTTTAGGTAATTAAAAATGTGGACAAAATGACCAACTAAATGGATTTGAAGGGTTTGGGGGTAATGGATTGGAGAAAGTATATGGAAAATGCTACATTACTAATAATGTTTGGGTGAAACAATCTCATATCACATATTGTTTTAGAAAATATATACCTGTCTTCTGTTCCAATGATTCTGTTTTTGTGCAAAAGAAATGAGGATTGTCAGAAACCAAACAGAAACAAAAGAATAGTGAAACATCCAGAAAGCTGATGATTAAGAATTAGCATGTAAATAAATGGCAACCAAGGGCGAGGAGTGTTTTTGACAACTTGACAAAATGAAATCTGTCAAAACTTTGAGTTGACAAGCTGTGAAAGGGACTGTGATTTTTTTTTCTTTTTTTAAGAGTTGAGATTGTCATCATGTTGAGTCAGTGCCAGTCCTTGCATGCCAAGTGAGCATCAAAATGTTTTTTTCTCACTTATTCCCATAACTGTGTGTGTGTGTGTGTGTGTGTGTGTGTGTGTGTGTGTGTGTGTGTGTGTGTGTGTTTTCATTAGAGGCTTTCAAACAGAGCCCTGCACAGATGTAACCCTCCTCATTTTTGCAAAACTGTCAGAAAATGTTTCCTCTTTTAGTATAGCTGCTTCACAGCTTGGCTTACTATACTCTTGTCATATGAGTATTTAATTTAATATTTTGCTTAGATTTTGCTTTGTACTTTTTTAAAGGAAATTATACACTGGTTAATTATTAATTATTATCATACATTGATTAAATTAAGACACTGGTTAAATGATAATCACGATATTCTCACAATGTAGATCTAACAAACCTGTAATGGAAGACCCTCTTTTTCAACACCATTATATTAAGCAGGCGCTTTTATCCAAGCGACAAAAAGGAAACACCAGATTAGGGAGCTATAGAATCTAACAGTGCATACCTGTACCACTGTTATTGTGGCATCGCCCCAAGATCTGGCCACACTCTAAAAAGTGATGCACAGAACCAGCTTAGCAAAAAATAAGGCAACATGTTGCATGGATCTTTTTTATGTTGGTTTAACAATGTCATGTGCATTATGAACTGCCATGGCATTAAGGTAAACAAACTAAAAAAAGACCCATGCAGCATTATGCCTCATTTCTTTTTAAGTCAGTTGTATGCAGCACTTTTTACGTGCACATCTCTATGGTGTTCTGCTAACATGTCTTTCTCAACCTCGTGGATTTCAAACAAAACGCTGCTCAAATACTTGAGGCGTGGCTTGGCCTGTTTTACCTCTAGTATGTGGACCACCTCCTCGTGCTCCTTCTCTGCTTCAGTCTGAGCCTGCAACACAAATTATAGACCTGAGACCATTGACTGCATATACAGTTGTGGTCAAAAGTTTACATACACTTGTAAAGAACATATTGTCATGGCCCTCTTGAGTTTCCAGTTATGTCTACAACTGTGATTTTTCTCTGATAGAGTAATTAGAACAGATACTTCCTTGTCACAAAAAACATTCCTGAAGTTTGGTTCTTTTATGACTTTATTATGGGTTAACAGAAAAAGTGACCAAATCTGCTGGGTCAAAAATATACATACAGCAACATGAATTAATATTTTTGGTGATTTAGAAAGTTGTGTCAATGAAATGAGCTTCATATCATGGTCTTTTAACTTCTTGTGAGTGATTATGAGTGACTATAGCTGGTGACTTCTCTGAGGCCATTTAAATAGGGCTTATTGGATACAGACACCCACAAACACTACAATGGGAAAGTCAAAGGAGCTCAGCACGGATCTGAAAAAGAGAATCATTGACTTGAACAAGTCAGGAAAGTCACTTGGAGCCATTTCAAAGCAGCTGTAGGTCCCAAGAGCAACAGTGCAAACAATTGTTTGTAAGTATAAAATGCATGACACTGTTGTGTCACTGCCACGATCAGGAAGAAAATGCAAGCCATTACCTGCTGCTGAGAAAAAAATGGTCAGGAGGGTGAAGAGTCAACCAGGAACCACCAAAAAGCAGATCTGCAAAGAATAACAAGCTGCTGGGACACAGGTGTCAGTGTCCACAGTCAAGCGTGTTTTGCATCACCATGGTCTGAGAGGGTGCCATGCAAGAAGGAAGCCCTGGCTCCAAAAGCAGCACCTTAAGGCTCGACTGAAGTTTGCTGCTGATCACATGGACAAAGATAAGACCTTCTGGAGAAAAATTCTGTGGTCAGACGAAAGAAAAATCGAGCTGTTTGGCCACAATGCCCAGCAATATGTTTGGAGGAGAAAAGGTGAGGCCTTTAACCCCAAGAACACCATGCCTACCGTCAAGCAAAGTGGTGGTAGTATCATGCTGTGGGGCTGTTTTGCTGCCAATATAACTGGTGCTTTGCACAGAGTAAATAAGATAATGAAGAAGGAGGATTACCTTCAAATTCTTCATGATAACCTAAAATCATCAGCCCAAAGGTTGGGTCTTGGGCGCAGTTGGGTGCTCCAACAGGACAATGACCCCAAACACACATCAAAAGTGGTAATGGAATGGCTAAATCAGGCTAAAATTAAGGTTTTAGAATGGCCTTTCCAAAGTCCTGACTTAAACCTCATTGAGAACATGTGGACAATGCTCAAGAAACAAGTACATGTCAGACACCCAACAAATTTAACTGAACTGCACCAATTCTATCAAAAGGAATGGTCAAAGATTCAACCAGAAGCTTGCCAGAAGCTTGTGGATGGCTACCAAAAGTGTCTACTTGAAGTAAAAATGGACTAGGGACATGTAACCAAATATTAGCATTGCTGTATGTATATTTTTGACCCAGCAGATTTGGTCACTTTTTCTGTTAACCCATAATAAAGTCATAAAAGAACCAAACTTCAGGAATGTTTTTTTGTGACAAGGAAGTATCTGTTCCAACCACTCTATCAGAGAAAAATCACAGTTGTAGACATAACTGGAAACTCAAGAGGGACATGATATTATGTTCTTTACAAGTGTATGTAAACTTTTGACCACGACTGTAAATCATATATAATTATTCATATTATACAGTCTATGCCTGAGACTGCTAAACAAAAACATGAACCAGTTCACAGGACACTGTCAGCAGTCATCTGTCAAACATACAGTAGGTTCGTTTGTGTCAAAGAGAAAGGCCAAGGTACCGGAGTCAAAACATCTATTGAGAAGCCCCCAGAACAAGTACACTCTTTAAGGCAGGCATGTGCTGTGGGCAGGACCCGGGCTGCAGTGGGCTGTGATAGCATCGCTTAGACACCTAATTAAATAAATCCACAGGCCAAACAAAAGAAGGGAACAAAGCCAGTCGGGCGGGCGGGGACAAAATGGAGGAACAAGAGGATGAGACTGCCCATCGTCCGTCCCTAAGCCAGACAGACAGCTCTGTGCACAATGGCCACGCAGACAGACAGACAGACAGACGGACAGATGGACAGACAGACAGACAGACGGACAGGCAGACAGACAGACAGACAGACAGGCAAGCAACTCACACGCAAACAAACAGTAAAAGGAACAGTGATGCCATAGACGTCACGCCCGTGTGGAGTTTGAGAGGTGAGAACTCAGCAGGGACCTTTCTCCCTGCCTCCTCCCCTGCCTCCTCTCTCCCTGCCTCCTCGCTCCCTGCCTCCTCGCTCCCTGCCTCCTCCCTGCCTCCTCCCCTGCCTCACTCCCTGCCTCGCTCCCTGCCCTCTGCCTCCTCCCCCCCTGCCTCCTCCCCTGCCTCCTCACTCCCTGCCTCCCCCCCTGCCTCCTCCCCTGCCTCCTCACTCCCTGCCTCCTCGCTCCCTGCCTCCTCCCCTGCCTCACTCCCTGCCTCACTCCCTGCCTCCTCCCCCCCTGCCTCACTCCCTGCCTCCTCCTCCCCTGCCTCCCCCCCTGCCTCCTCCCCTGCCTCCTACCTGCCTCCCCGCTCCCTGCCTCCTACCTCCATGCCTCCTCCCCTGCCTCCTCGCTCCCTGCCTCCTCTCTCCCTGCCTCCTCCCCTGCCTCCTCGCTCCCTGCCTCCTACCTCCATGCCTCCTCCCCTGCCTCCTCGCTCCCTGCCTCCTCTCTCCCTGCCTCCTCCCCTGCCTCCTCGCTCCCTGCCTCCTACCTCCATGCCTCCTCCCCTGCCTCCTCGCTCCCTGCCTCCTCGCTCCCTGCCTCCTCCCCCCCTGCCTCCTGCCCTGCATCGCTCCCTGCCTCCTGCCCTCTCTTGGGGGGTGTGACATCAAGTGTTGATAGATTGCTCTCCCATGTTTGCTGTCAGCTTAAATTGTTGTGTTTGTGCATGGCAGCTCGTCTTTGCACAGGAACATGGCAGCAAAGTGCAAACATGCAAGTATGCAAGAGATCATGTTACACATGTTCCATCTAACAACACCTGCAGAATGTCTTTTTTAACCTTGCACACACACACATACATTGTCAGGAAAAACTCGGAAAGAGAGCAATACTAGGTAATAGCATAAGGACATTTTAAGTAACCAAAACTGAATATAGTCAGACTATAGTCAGTTAAAAGCCTCTCATTTTTAACTGACTCCAGAGGTGTTCAGGTGGTTTTGGTCACAACATGTGAGCCAGATGTCTTTGTCCCCTGCAGACGTCAGGAGAGTCCAGCACTGTCACATTAGTGTGACCTTATGACACTATGCAGTGCAGTATGGCCTGCCCATATGAGCTTAAGACCTTCTGGCAGGTCACTCTGCTTATACAGCACAGAGCTGACCCATTGAGTCAGGTGAATTACAGACCTCCAGTGGTTTGGATGTGTTTAAGTTTTTATCTTGTTCTTCATTCTATTGTTTAATTTCTGTTTGCATTATATTCTGTGAGTTCTGTCACACTATGGTCTTATTGTCTTATACATTTTTACATGTGCTAGCTTTAAGATATCCCTACAGGACAGTCTCAAACACCCGTCATACCATCATACAGAAACTTTCTTTTGAAGTTTCTTAGCAAGCCTTAGCATTCAACCAGCCACATGATCAGAGAGGCTCCGAAACAGGGGTTGGACCTCCCCAAATGAACTAAACACTAAACACAGCAGTTACAGTAGATGCAGAGTGAGAGGTTGTCCAGACAGCAAGGGGTGTTGGTGGCTGCAGCAGCCTGTAAAAGGGGTTGGTGACAGGGCAGGGGAGGGTATGGTGGGGACAGGGCAGTGGAGGGGAGTTTGGTGGCAAGGCAGGGGAGGGTATGGTGGGGACAGGGCAGTGGAGGGCAGGGCAGTGGAGGGGAGTTTGGTGGCAAGGCAGGGGAGGGTATGGTGGGAACAGGGCAGGGGAGGGGAGTTTGGTGGCAAGGCAGGGGAGGGTATGGTGGGGACAGGGCAGTGGAGGGCAGGGCAGTGGAGGGGAGTTTGGTGGCAAGGCAGGGGAGGGTATGGTGGGGACAGGGCAGGGGAGGGTATGGCGGGGACAGGGCAGGGGAGGGCAGGGGAGGGTATGGCGAGTGTGCTGGCAGGATAAGGAAGTGTTGATGCAGGCAGTTGTGAAGAGGGTGAGTTGTGTGTTGTGTGTGGGCAGGCGTGTGTGTGGACAGGCGTGTGTGTGTGTGTGTGTGTGTGTGTGTGTGTGAAAGACTCGGACCTTCTGCAGAAGGGTGATCTCCTGCTGCTTGGTGCTGAGGGCAGCCAGGGCCTGCTCATGCTCCGACTCCAGATGCTGCCTGCGGCCTGCAGCCTCTCGCATATGCTGAGGGAGATAGGGATAGAGAGAGGGATAGAGAGAGGGAGAGAGAGAGAGAGACAGAGAAGGAGGGATAGAGAGAGAGGGATAGAGAGAGGGAGAGAGAGAGAGGGAGAGAGAGAGAGTGGGAGAGGGAGAGAGAGGGATAGAGAGAGAGAGGGAGAGAGAGGGATAGAAAGAGAGGGGGGGGGGATAGAGAGGGAGAGAAAGACGGAAAGAGAGTGAGTAGGAGCGAAAGAGAGAGGGAGGGAGGGAGACAGAGAGGGAGAGGGGGGGGGGCAGGGAGAGAGAGAGCAAATTTGGTTATTTGCACCTGCCAGTTCAGGAATCACAGGAGATGCTACCTCACATTCTCTGCTGAATAAAACCCCATGGGACAGAGGGCTGGTGACAAATACTTACAGTTCTACATTTGTGAAAATCAATGTGAGGCAGAACACGAGTGGCTGGGGAAACACTGCAAACCTGACCCCCCCCCCTCTGCCTCTGCAGACTCTGCTACAGTATAGCCCCTTTCTCCGCCGAGTATACCTCAGCTACAGGATCTGCACCCAGGGGAGCATGTTTAGATAGCAAATCTAGGTGCAATCATTATTTATATCCACTTAGCAGTGCTTTGGATAGTTTTTTTATCCTATCCTATCCTTTTTATTGTCTTCTCTGTTATATCATCATGTATTATTTACGGTCAATAATCAGAGTTTTTTTTCTTATGAGAGCATGGCAACTCTGTGATGAACTGGAAAGGCAAGCACATTTTTAGATCTTCATAGCAATTTCTGCATAATGTAAAGCATTAGTATTCTTCCAGATTTACTTCATTCAACTTCAGCTGCATGAGAAAGCTTGGGATTCTTACTACTGCCATATTGGGAAATCTGGTAACTTCAATTCCTGTTGTTTCACTATAATATAAATAAAAACAAACAATAAAACAAAATGCTAAGAATGCTCAAAGTGACACAATCATGACTACTACAGAACAGCAAAACCAAATCTGTCCCCAAATGATAAATGACAAACATCTATATATGAAACTGTACAATGAAATGGGGTTTGTGTTGTGAGGTGTGGTGTGAGTGTGTGAGTGTGTGAGTGTGCGTGTATGCGCATGTATGTCTCATTGATGAATGAAAGATGTCCTTGCTTTGTAATTTAGCAATGCCCGGGTGTTTATTGACTATTTGTCAGAGGTGTTTTATAAAGGAAAAATGGCACCGTAACAAGCAATCGACCCTGCCCCTCTAAAGAAAATGCAGCATGTAGTGGCCCTCTATTAGATATTGATCGTGAGATTAAAAGTAAAAAAAAACTAGAAGGATAAAATATGAAGAGATAAATGTAGAAAAATGGACAGAGCGGGATGGGGAGGTAGAGGCAGGAAAAGGTAGAGGCAGAGGGAGGTAGAGGCAGGGAGAGACAAGGAGACAGCCCCTTACCTCAAATGACCTGTCAAATTGCTTGTTTTCTCAGACAATTGCAGCTAAACTTTTCTATTACATAATTGTGTAACCATTGGTTAAGTCTCCCTCCGCGAGAACATATATAAAAAGTACTATAGGGAAAGATGACTTTTCGACACTGAATTGCTAATTGTTAGAAGCTTATGGGAAAGTATGACAGATGACTGCAGCGAAAGTTATTTATTTCATATCAAAGGCTTTTTAGCACAGTCACAGCTGTGTTGAATTAGTGAGCTTTACACGCTATATTAACTAGTATTGCCCCCTTCTTTTTTGCTAACCATAACAGGTTTAGCTTGGTGTATTATTTATGGATAACTTAGCAGTGACATTCCAATCTGATTTCAGACCCAAATACAAATCTGTACCAGGACCTAAATCTGCGCACTAATTAATCCGGCATCTGCATTTATAAAAAGCAGACAATAAACAGTTGTACACTATTTGTCTAAAAGCAATCATCATCATGTTATTTACTTGTTTTCAAAGAGCCCCACTGACATGCTCACGTTACCTCTTCTATTAGATCTGATTACAGATAGATAAATTACCCTACAGCCCCACCACAGCAGAGTAACGATCCAGACTCAAGTCAGACGGTCAATATATGAAATAGTGAATTTATCATCTGTGTTAGCAAAGTAGTTTGCTGATGTACAGTAAGCATTTATGCTGAAAAAGTAAAAACGAGTAACTTTGTTTGATTTGCTTGCCTTTTTAAATGTCAGTTTGGTAAGCAAACCTCTAAGGTCACCCCAAAGGATTGCAAGAAAAAAACATACAGTGATGTTGAGCCAGTGAGTCTGCTTATAATTATGGCACACTATAACTGCACACTCAAGTTATGATTTTAAGCAAAAGTAAAAGTAAACTGTATGTCCGTATCAAAAGTGCTGAATTTCTACATTAGATATTGCTGAATTTCTACAGTGCTCACTAAATGCTAACAGCTGCCTGCATAATTTATTTAGCCTAAACAAAATCGCAAGCTCTATCAGTCACTTGCGAGCCAATGACAGCAAGCTTGTGAAATTAGATTAACTGCAGCATTTCATCATATCCATATCCATCCTATCCCCTTGATGACAACATTTTATTTAAGACCAGTAAACCTTCACATTGTCATATGCACTCGGCAAAACCTCAAAACTGAATAAACTTGTTACTGACAAAATAACATGCATTAACTGTACCACATCCTCTTGATAACCACACTTTAACATGCATTAACATGAAAACATGTTTATATTTTCCATGCTGTGGAATTAATTCAGTTTCTGTGACTACCACATGTTGACCTTTGCTGACGCAGGCAAGTGGAATGTGAGATGGAGTTGGCTGTAATACATGTTTAGCACATACAGTATATACACAAACCATATGGCAACCGTAGTGCTGGTGACTTTATGGGTGTCTGAATATTAGCTTCAGCTGACCGTAAAGGTGTGTGTAAATGACATTGCTTGAAAAATGGGTCTAGACACTCTTTATTTTAGTCAGATCTATAGAAGACCAGCAATGGTCCAAACATCATTCTGTACCATATAATAAAAGACGAAAAGAAAAAGGGATTTCAAGCCTGCAGAACTTTTCTTGGATTTGTTTTTGACACTTTTGCCCTACACCTGGAATGGGCTCAAGGATATCTTCGATGCCAAAATGGTATTTAGCTGACAGTAAAGGTGTGTGTACATGTCATTCATTGAAAAATGGGTCTGGACACTTGAAACCTCATTTTTCTTTTGGTCAGATCTATAGATGACCAGCAATGGTCCAAACAACTGTGCCATATAATAAAACCCTGCAGAACTTTTCTTGGATTTGTTTTTGACACTCTAGCCCTGCACCAGGAATGGTCTCAAGGATGTCTTTGATGCCAACAGGGTATTGCTTACCTTTAGCACCTGCTCAAGGTTGTCTAGCTGGCCTTGGAGCTGTCTCTTCTCCTGCCGGGCCAAGTCTCGCTCCCGAGTCACAGTAGCAAAGGTCTCTCTGAGCTGCTCATAGTCGGACTTCACCTGCACAGAGAGGGCGACAGACACACAGTGTGGGACAAGAGGGCATGGCTAGCCAACACAGCCAACACAGGCAACTCAGACTTGGGATGTAGCTAGCCAACAGGCAACATAGTGTAATGTAATGTAATGCAACACAGGCTTGGATTGAGGATGACACACACACAGTGTAGGACAAGAGGCCTAGGTAGCCAACAGATAACACAGGAAACTGCCTAGGACAACACAGGCCTGGGATGTACAGTAGCTAGCCAACAAGCAACATAGGCAACTGCTTGGGTTGTGGCTAGCCAACAAGCAGCTGCTTGGGTTGTGGCTAGCCAACAGGCAGCTGCTTGGGTTGTGGCTAGCCAACAGGCAGCTGCTTGGGGCCCCCAACTAGGCCACTAAAGGGCCTCAGACGTCCGATGAACCTTTAAATGACACCGATGGCACTGCAGTTTTTAATGTAAGTAGTGACAGCGGTGGCACTGCAGTTTTCAAGGAAAGTAGTGGCTTTTTACTTGGGCCCCAAAGGAGTCTAGAATTGCCTCTGAGTGTAAGACAAGATACCTTCTGACTATCAAGGAAAAGGCGGACTAGAGCATCTTCTTTAGACCTGTTTTTTAACACTTCCCCCTAACAGCGGCATGAATAATGCTATTGATGCACTGGTTAGGTTGCAGGAAGTTTGTGGCGAGTGTTGCTCCTCGGGGAGAGAAATAAAAGTTGATTATCTCGCTTCTAAAACTAAGATGTGGCAAAAGTGTGAAAACTGCTGACGGCATTGCAGAATCCTGCAGGGGCTTTCTGATGAATCATAGGCTTTACCTGCACATATGGACACTTCACTTTGCCTCCGCTGGTGATACAGGACCATGCCTCCTTATTAAGTTCAACTAATTACTCATCCAAACTGCAGTCTTAGTCACACTGCTTGGAAGTCTTACAACTAATTTCTGAGTCCTGTAACAAACACAGTTTATGCAGGGCACAGGCAGTACCACAATCCACACCGTTTATCCAATCCAATCCATTTAGAAATCTTAGCTCTGATGCTAGGTATAGCCTTTAAATTTCATGCTAAACATCAAAGTTTGCCATGCATCAAAATTGAGAAGTGTAAAGGTTTGATTAGTTTCAAGAAATTGTCAACAACTGTCTGTGTTCAGATGACATGCTTGGAAATACTATCCCTACAGAAATATAGTTATTTGTTAATGTGCATTGTCCCTTTTAAATAAAAATACAAATGAAGTAAAAATTTCCATTTGAATTCAAAAAATCTACATGTCCCAGAGTTAGCAAAGTAGCTAGGAGAGCCCATTCCAAATGGAACTAACCAAATCAAAAGTAAGACATAAAAGCGAAGTAGATGGTAAATCTCACTCCCAAAGTCAACAGGGGACCAGTGACTAAATCAATAGAGACAGACACCACTCCCTGTCCCTGTCCCTCTGCCTTGTCACCTCGCCTGCGCCCTCATCTATCCTAGAAGCATCGCCACTACCCATCTGTCCCCAGAGGAAGGTGTGTGTGTGTGTGTGTGTGTGTGTGTGTGTGTGTGTGTGTGTGTGTGTGTGTGTGTGTATGTGAGTGTGCGTGTGTGAGTGTGTGTATGTGTGTGTGAGTGTGTGTTTGTGAGTGTGTGAGTGTGTGTGTGTGTCAGTGTGTGTGTGTGTGAGAGAGAGTGTGTGTCAGTGTGAGTGTGAGTGTGTGTGTGTGTGTTAGTGTGTGACAGTGTGTGTGTGTCTATGTGTGTCTCCTATCGATCGGTGGTACATGAGAAATGGCCATGGGTGTCAGCGGCGGAGAGCAAACGCCAGAGAAAAAAGATGGAGCAACATGCAGAGTCTCTTGGGGTTATTTACCCACCCCCCTCTCCCTCTCTTTCTATCTCTCTCCCTCCATCTCCCTCCCTCTTCCTCTCTTTCTCTCTCTCTCCCTCTGGTTCTCTCTCTCCCTCTCTCTCTATCCCTCTCTTTCTCTCTTCCTCTCTTCCTTTCTCTTTTTCTCCCCCCCCCCTCTCTTTCTCTCTTTCTGTCTCTCTACCTCTCTCCCTCTGTCTCTCTCTCCCCCTCTCTCCCCCTTTCTCTCCCCCTCCCTCTCTCTGCCCCTCTCTCTCTCTATTCTGTCATTAGCATCCCGACTGTCTCCTTACTCAAGAGGAGTGCACGCCGTAGGCTTTGATCACGTTGTCACCCTGTCCTGCGTAGCGGCAGTCACCTGATTAGGCGGGCACCCCTTTTATGTGCCGGCCCCTCTCCTCTCCTCTCCTCTCCTCTCCACTCCTCTCCTCTCCTCTCCTCTCCTCTCCTCTCCCCTCCTCTCCTCTCCTCTCCTCTCCTCTCCTCTCCCCTCCTCTCCTCTCCTCCCCTCTCCCCTCCTCTCCTCTCCTCTCCCCTCCTCTCCTCTTCCCTCCTCCCCTCTCCTCTCCTCTCCCCTCCTCTGCTCTGCTCCCCTCTCCTCTCCTCTCCTCTCCTCTCCTCTCCTCTCCTTTCCTCTCCTCTCCTCTGCTCTCCTCTCCTCTGCTCTCCTTTCCTCTCCTCTCCTCTCCTCTCCTCTCCTCTCCCCTCCTCCCCTCTCCTCTCCTCTCCTCTCCACTCCTCTCTTCCCCTCTCCTCTCCTCTCCTCTCCTCTCCCCTCCTCTCCTCTCTTCCCCTCTCCTCTCCTCTCCTCTCTTCCCCTCTCCTCTCCTCTCCTCTCCACCAGAGACAGAGACAGAGACAGAGCCACAGACAGAGACAGATAGACAGATGGCGCCTTTTTGTTCCTGGGCGTGGGGAGCGGGCGCGGGGATTACGGCACGCCTTTGCCAAGCCTGCTGCGGTGCCCCGGACGCTTGGCACCAGGCTCTGGCCAAAATGGCATCATTAGCTTCGGTTACGGCGGACCACCCCCTCACAGCGGGTCGCGTGTTACAAATGACAGGTGGTGGGTTCGATATATCGTGACTTTCTGTGGGGTGTGGTCAGGGGACAGTGGGGTCAAGATGATGGTAATAACCCTGAAGGAATCGGTGACATCTAACAGTATGTGACTGTTTTCATTAATAAATTTCTCTCTGATCCAGACAACAGCATTGATGCTTTCAGTCCAAAAGAGGGACATCTGCAGGGTGTTAACTGAGTACACAAACTACACAAAATACACATCATCCTCTGCTATCAAGCATGGACAGTGGCAGATATTAAACTTGTGTGTAGATTAGCATGTCTGACTAACTAGCTGCAGTCAGTGACCGGGGTTGGTTGCTGATTGGATGGTAGATAATGAACAGCCAGTGGGCAGAGGTGCTGATTGGCTAGTTGCAGTGGTGATGTCAGGGCTGGAGGGTGGGGCTTCCCACTCACCTGCTCATACTGGGAGGCCTTCAGACTGTGAGAGAAGAGCTGCAGATTGAGACTGTTCCTCTCCTGCAAGGCATCATTCAGCTCACTCTTCTGCACAGGCGGGGGAGACAAGAGATGGAGGGAAGGGAGAGAAAGAAAAGGATGGAAGAAAGAAAGAAAGAAAGAAAGAAAGAAAGAAAGAATAAAAAGAAAGAAAGAATAAAAAGAAAGAAAGACAGAAGGAAGGAAGGTAGGAAAGAAATAAAGAAAGAGAGAACGGAGGGGAAGAGATCAAGGATGTAGTAAATAAGAGTGAAATGAGAGAAGGTGGAGAGGATAAAAAAGGAGTGCAGAGGAGAGAGTTACAGAGAGGAGATGAGATGAGGCAAGAATGCAGAATGCATACAAATGTGGAGAGAGAGAGAGAGAGAGGCAGAGGGAGGGAGAGAGAGAGGGAGAGAGTGAGTGAGGGAAAGAGAGAGGGAAGAGGTATGAGATTTCACAGAGCAAGAGGATGAGGAGTACAGGCACAGAATGAAAAAAAAGGAAAGCAAGGGAAGATAGAGAGAGGTGGTAAAGGGTGACAGAAAAAAGGATGACAGAAAAGGGATGAGGGAGAGAGAGAGAAAAAGAAGGGGAGAGGGGGAAGGGGGAGGATAAGACACAAAGTCGGGATAATAAGATGTGTGTTTCACACCATTTACATAATCCACCTACAACATAAAGTGCCCATGTCTCGGAGGAGTGTAACTTACGCAACATATAAGCAGACCGTACAGTACAGTAGAGTATATATTTATATGTGGAGTTTCTGGATGAGCAGCGAGAGTTAATCATCACATTTAACCATCAGATAAAGACTGACAGCATGACAAACTCTTTTACATAACACACGGGACTCACGGGACACACAAGGGACCCAAATCATGCACACTTGAGTGACTCCACACGGCATCTGTGCTGAGGATCACTACAGTCAGACCCATGAGGTGGAAGGAGGGCCACAGTGGGCTTCCACCGACAAAGAGGTTCTGGTCACAAGGTTCAACCTATTAAGCCTCACAGGGTAGCCGGTCAGTCTAGC
>CM059273.1:2179854-2194854 GCA_030347295.1 Setipinna tenuifilis | reverse complement strand
GGAGCTATGCGTGAAGCCTGAAAGATCTACTCCAATGCTGTCTTGTCTGCGACTTGATGCCTTTTTGCTTGAGATCTGATGACTTTTCTGTTGAGTCGGACATTTGATGATGTCCTTAAAGGAGCTATGTGTTAGCCTGGGCCAGCGCATACTGCCTGTGACGATACACTGAATTTCGTGTTCAAGTCAGTCTGGTCAACCTGCTTATTCTTAGTTCTTCCTGGTCCAGAAAAACAAATGCACATACGTCATATGTGGTCTGATGGGTTGTAGCTCTGTCTCTGGCATTTGATAGGCGCCTGTTGATCCTGCCTCTGAATACATCCTGTCTATGGGAGGTTTGCCAGACCAAGCTCCATCTACGACCAAGCTCCAGGCTAACTATGTGTAGAAAAGTGGCAAAAACTGGTACTACGACACTGTACAGACCAAAGCTAGTTATTTAGCATGCTAACTGGGATTAATATCCCAGAAGCCCAATATATAGTCATAATTTCTGTCACATGACTACAATCACTTCTACTCATTCTTTTGATGTTTACAGGTCATTTGGGGATATTTTAACCAAAAAAAAAAAAAAAAATCCTACACACAGCACCTTTAAATGAACACCATGCTCATTATTCAAAGTCAGACCCAGAGAGTCTGCATCCCTCCCTCCCCTCCCCTGCCCTGCCCTGCCCTGCCCTGCCGTCGTCTCCTGTGCCGTGCGGCTGCCATCGCTCCCATTATGATACTGCTGAAATCAATGAGGGAGTAATAGAGGGGAACTCATCTTCCCTCGCTCTGCTGTGGACGTCGTAAACCATACAATTGATACCGAGAGGAGACGGAGGAAAACCCAGCCGGTATTGACTTCCCAGATGGTCATTGTTTTACAGAAGCCACAGGCTTATGCCACCCCAGAGCTGCCCATGAATGCATTACATGAAATCACTGTTGAGGAACTACTGTGGCAAGCATGGGGAAAGCTTTTTGTAAGTCAGTTTGGATGAAAGCGTCTGGTATGTGTAATGTAATGTAACAATAGTCAAAGCGACAGTCAGCCTTTTTTGGTCAAATCTGGTATATTTACAAGACACACAGAGGACTGAAATTAGGATTCTGTAAAATACTGACGCACATACACTCTAAAAAATAATGGGGCCAGTACCAGGTACCAGTACCAGAATGCCATAGCAGAACCTTTACTCTCCATGGAACCATCCAGAGATTTAAAGAACCATTTAAGCACCTTTATTTTTTTGAGTGTCAAATGGTTCTTTAAAGAACTGTTGTCTTAATGGTTCTTTGAAGCACTGAAAAGGGTTCTTCTATGGCATCACTCTGAAGAACCGGTACTGGCCTCAATATCTTTTTAGAGTGTAGTAGGCATAGTGTGAATTACCCCTCTATACTTGGGGGTTACTACCTTTTACGTTTTACATTAATTGCATTAATATGTTGGCACCCCAAACCCTGTTTTTGTCTCTTTGGCGGGGGGGGGGGGAGTACCGTCCCCCCCAGTACCCCCTGCAATTTTAACTATGGTAGCAGGGTTAACTGATGTGGTGAAGAGAGCAGTCCGATGCTGCGTAAAGAGTCTGGTGCAGATCTTCCTATCAATTAACCATGCTAGTCCTTTAGTGCCACTTCTCTGAGACGTCTCGCATAACCGCAGGCTGAGTGGGAAGCTGGGTCCCCGAGCTGCAGACGATCCGGTTGCTCCTGAGCAGAATTTGGGCCTCGCTCTTGCTCCTCGCTCTTCCCCTCCTCTCCACTCTATCTTGAAATGGGCCTAATTGACATAGCGCATGACTAAGCTTGTTTGCAGCACCAGATGGAGATGGAGATGGAGATGGGGCCCAGTTAAGGTACAGTGTACAAAGCTCTTTTTTTAATACTACTTTCGAGCTAGATAGACTACTGCGAAAAAGATAGAAAACAAAAATATCTCTCTGCCCCGAAGCTGATGCAGACTAGGGCAGCAGCAAACCATGCTATGGCTGAAACCAACACTCACACTCACTCTCACTGTCATGTCACTTTTTGCATTTTTTGTCCTTTATAATTGTCATGAACAACATGGTTTTGTGTTGTTCTCCAACACATTTTAGAATGGGATAATATTTATCAGTGTAGCATAAACTGTTTGGGTGAAATCACTCATTTTTAACATTAAAACTGCTCCCTTGCTTACTACGGATTTCAAGGCTCTGGTTAATTCCATTCCACATAATGTGTAAACCACTAATAAAAATGACTTCTGTTCCCAGCACAGGCTATTGCACACAAACACAATAGGGGTTGGGCATGAAAGGGCTGTTCTCTAAGCAGGCATGAATATGCCCAGGTCCTCTGAGGCTGGTAAGAAAGCCTGGGAAAGGGACACTGGTGTTGTAGCCAGATGAGATGAACATGTCCAGGAGATGTGGTACCCCTCTCCACCCACACTGCCCTCCCAGAGGCAGCACATCACTGCTAGGGGTTTACTTCTCTGGGGCCAGAGGTGTTAATTCTGGCTTCAGAATGTAACAACCCAGGGTTACACTTTATTCCACTGTCCCTGTTACATCAGTTAGGTACAGTGTAACAAAGTGTGTAACAATATGTAACATTATGTACTCGCACTGTACCTTAGGGTTGTACAGTATAAGTTCATAATATTACATCTAGTTAATTGTGAATACAGTGAACACACCTTGCCCCTTATTTGGTCCAACCAAAACCAGATGACCCCAACAAGCACACAAATAATCAGACAGGTGAATCAGCTAATTAGTGTAATCACCTGTGTTAGATGCACTGGAAGAAGGAATATGTGCTGTACATGGCAGAGTTTTGGCTTACTGAAGCTGGGACTGACTCTGGTTAAAGCTATAAGAACACATGCTTATGAAGGTAGAGGCAGGAGTGGCAAGCATACACTATGAACGTCTAGAGAGTAGACAGAGTACTGTCTTTTAAAGGAAAATAGCAGCTGTGGTCTTGCATATTATTTGCCAACTCACATATCACTTCTTCACTGGTATCAGTGTGATAGTGGAGCCTTAAGGCAATAATTCCACTGTAAGCGGAGAATAACAGTACATCATTTGATAACAATATAATATCAATAGCGTATCAATATGATATCAGTATAATTTTATACCAATATAATACTGATATAACATAGCCTATTCAATAACCTCCTTTGTAGGAATGATGACATAGTAAGTATGTCAACATCATCCAGATGCTTAAGTGCTAACATTCTTATACAACAATCTTATATTGTTCTACGTGTTGTTAAAAATAGTATTTTTTTTTTCAAAATAATTAATGAATCTCAGACACCATGATGTAATGTGTACTATCTTCCAGTGGAACAACAGTACAGTCTTAAGGCTCGATCTCAGACAGCCAGAGAAAACATGTATGTAAACATGTATGTCTTCTCACACTTACCAAAGTCTGACATGTAAGGCATTTACTCTTGACTTCCTTCTCTAGGGCCCGACACTTGGCCCTTCTCTCTCTGACCTCTGTTTCCTGAAGGGACAAACAGAGACAGCAACACGTCATTCCTTGCTTCAGCCATTCCCTGATTTAGCCATTCCCTGCTTCAGCCATTCCCTGATTTAGCCATTCATTGCTCCAGCTATTCCTTGCCCTGAAACTAGCCCTGAATTCTACTTTTCCCTGAGGTTCAGGAAAGAAAGGACTTTAATCCTCCTCTGTGTCCTTAGGTTAAATGCTGGCAATGTGTGTGTACGTCTTGAGCTGCAGTGTGTGTGTCTTTGTCGGCCATCATGTTCTTGCTTCTCTCTCCTCGTTCTCATCTCCTCTTCTCTCCTCAGGAACCATACTAAGCTCTCTGTCAGTGCCTCCAACCTAGCCACTAAAGTAAGTGTCCTAAGTGTTTCATGTGTCCCCATTCTGGGAATGTGTGGTCAGTAAGTACACTAAGTGGATATCGGATACAGTGCAGTAAAGAGAGGGACTACAGACATCTGCCTTTGCATGGCGATCACATGATGACAAAGGAGAGGGACAAACCTCGCCAGTGGTCGCTGGTTGCCTCTTAATTTGTGGTCAAAGCCACCAGCAACAACATGTGGCCTTTACTGTGATTGGAGCTCACATTGTCACACAGCTCATAAAATGTTGGGGGCCTGCTTGCTCATTTCCTTATCTCATGTCATCTCTCTTTCTATCTCTCTTGCTCTCTCTTTCTGTCTCGTTTTACAGTTTTTTTTGCTAAAGTTGAAGAAGAACAGGCTTTGTCTGAGTCCTCATAGTCAAAAGAGCAGATGTAAGCAACTGGTCTTCTTAGGGGTGTGGTCTACATCCCAACCTCCAGTAATCAACAGATACAGCCCCTAGTTCTCCATCATCAGGCCAGGACTGAAAAAGCATTTTGGATGAAAGGTGAAACATCTTTAAGCTCTTAAAAGTCCAGTCGCTTACAATGTTGCTCCTTTGAGTATCATGATCTGGATGAACTCACAAACATAGTCCACTCCACATACATAAATAGTTGGGCTTCAACAAACTGATTTTACCCACACCTCTCCAAAGCCTAATCAGGTCAATTGTCTGGCCACCATTTCAAATGACAAGCAGAAACAACAAGTTCATTGTTTCACAAGTTATTATTTACTCAAATGTTAGTACAGGACATATTGTAATTGTTTTGTTTTCTGCATTTCTTTTTTATTTGCCATAAGAACAGTGTCCTGCTGCTTCCATTGTGTTGCCATGGTGCGCTTTATAAATGGTCTACTTGAGGCGATTATTTACCTCTGCCTGCAGCGCTCGATAAATAACAGCAGAAGGCATAAGTATCTGCATAAGTATCTGTGCTGATTGTAGTCTTCACAGGGCACTCGTGACGCCCAAACAGAGATGAATGTGCTTAATCAGCAAAACAAATGTTTGCCTCTATAACTCCAGTGGCCATCCTTGATGTCTCGAGGGACTAGTTGACTGAAGGAGTTTTAGAGTTATGTCACCTCTTAGGTCCAGTGCGTGCTCGTATGACAGACAGGGCCAGATGGAGGCAGCCTATTGTGCACTGACGACTGTGGGGGGTGGTGTGTGTGTGTGTGTGTGTGTGTGTGTGTGTGTGAGGGGGGGGGGGGTTGTTTTAAGCTCATCTGCACTTTACACTGCGTGCCAAATGTTCTACAGGTTTCCCTATTCTGTTCTCTCTCTCTCTCTCTCTCTCTCTCTCTCTCTCTCTCTCTCTCTCTCTCACACACACACACACACACACACACACACACACACACACACACACAGCAGCAGAGACTCTCTCCCTCTCATGCTCTCTCATGCTCTCTCTCATGCTCTCTCCCTCTCTCTCTCTCTCTCTCTCTCTCTCTCTCTCTCTCTCTCTCTAAGTACAGTCCATAGCTAGATGTGACACACCCAGAGCCCTTTTATAAGCCTATCACACACAGTAGCACCCTCCATAGCCATGCCCCCCCTTCAGCATCCGTAAGGGACATATTACAATCACATAATGTACATAGCCATAACTCCATATTAGCATCCGTAAGGGACATATTACAATCAAATAATGTACATAGCCATAACTCCATATTAGCATCCGTAAGGGACATATTACAATCACATAATGTGCTGTGGTAATGAATAAGCGGATCTTATCAGACAAAGATGAAACCATGGGGATGGAGCAGCCTTAAATCAATAATGTTTTAAGGACAAATGACTCAGATCTATAAGGCTTGCTTTGCTGTGCACTCCCTGGCGAATGGTGTTTAACATTCTGAGGGAGCGAGACATTTTTTTGATCAGGACAAGCATGCATATATTTATGATATAATTGCAGCAAACTGAAAGAGAGACGGAGGAGAAGAAAGGAGAAGAGAAGAGATGAGAAGAGAAGAGAAAAGAGGAGAAGAGAAGAAGAAAGGAGAAGAGAAGAGAAGGAGAAAAGAAGAGAGGAGAAGAGAAGAGACAAGAAGAGAAGAGAGGAGAAGAGAAGAAAGGAGAAGAGAAAAAAGGAGAAGAGAAGAAGAGAAGAGACAAGAAGTGAAGAGAACAGAAAAGAAGAGAAGAGAACAGAAGAGAACAGAAGAAAGGAGAAGAGAAGAGAAAAGAGGAGAAGAGAAGAAGAGAGGAGAAGAGAAGAGAAGAAAGGAGAAAAGAAGAGAGGAGAAGAGAAGAGACAAGAAGAAAGGAGAGGAGAAGAGAAGAAAGGAGAAGAGAAAAAAGGAGAAGAGAAGAGAAGAGAATGTAAAAATAGGGGTGGAGAGAGAGAGATGTGCTTTCATCTCCTCAGGTGCAGTGGAATCAGCCATGGCTGTCAGCTCATAGCCCACTGCTGATCTCAGGAGAAATGGAGCAGTGCATTCTGGGATTGAACACAGGGATAGGCTCCCAGAACCCCTTTTCTCACTCACTTGCATGCACACACGTGCACACACACACACACACACACACACACACACACACACACACACACACACACACACACACACACACAGCAGCAGAGAGGCTGATTCAAAATGCATGACCACAAACTAAAGCAAAAGAGGGAGACATACAGGATGAACAGAACAGGGGGTAAGGAGAAGGAGAAGGAAAAGGAGAGAGAAAAAAGAAAAATGAATAAGGAGTAAGGAAAAGAACAGAACACAGAGATTTAAACATGACTAGCTGCA
Organism: Setipinna tenuifilis; assembly: GCA_030347295.1. NCBI lineage: Eukaryota > Metazoa > Chordata > Actinopteri > Clupeiformes > Engraulidae > Setipinna > Setipinna tenuifilis. The sequence continues at coordinate 2,188,204 of CM059273.1, read as the reverse complement.
TGGGCGAGGCACTGTGGATTTGGTGGCAGTAGCTAGGTGCTAAACAGGTGAGAGAAAAAAGAAAGCAGAGGAGGAGAGAGGAGAGGAGGAGAGAAGAGAAAGAGAGGAGGAGGGAAGAGAGGAGGGAAGAAGAGTGGAGGAGGGAAGAGTGGAGGAGAGGTGAGTGGAGAAGAGAAGAGAGGAGAGAAAAGAGGAGGGGAGAAGAAAGAGGCGTTACTCTCAGGAGATCTCACTTCTGCTGCAGCTGCCGTCTGAAATCCCACACCCAACACAGAGGCAGAGAAGAAGAGAGAGAGAGACAGAGATAGATAGAGAGAGAGAGAGAGGGGGGGGGGGAGAGAGGGAGAGAGAGAGGGATACAGAGAAAGAGAGATGGACACACAGACAGACAGAGAGGGAGGAAGGGAGGGGAAGAGAGAGGGAGACAGAGAGAGACAGTTGAACTGGAGAGGAGAAAAATGAAAAGGTTAAAAGAAAGGGATAGATAAGAGATAGATGAAGAGAGGGATGGAGAATGGGAGAGATAGATAGTTAAATAGAGGCAGCGTGTTAAATAAAAAGAGGAGAAACAGAGAGAGAGAGAGAAGATGAAGAGAGGGATGGAGAATGGGAGCTATGAGAAAAAGAGAGTGAGGGCCAAAAAGAAACAGAGACAGAGAGAAAAAGAAAGAGAGAGACACTGCATTGTCAAAGGCTGTGCTGCAGAGTGGGAGATTCAACTTCAAACACAGCTCCTCCTTTAAGGCTTCCCATGGTCTGTCTCCATGTCCTTACAACGCGCGCACACACACACACACACACATACACACACACACACACACACACACACACACACACACAGCTCCTCCTTTAAGGCTTCCCATGGTCTGTGTTCATGTCCTTACAACACACACACACACACACACACACACACACACACACACACACAGCTCCTCCTTTAAGGCTTCCCATGGCCTGTCTTCATGTCCTTACAACATACACACACACACACACACACACACCAACACGCACACACACATACGCACACACACTCACATACGGTCACACACACAGCCCCTCCTTTAAGGCTTCCTATTGTCCCTTGAGGTTCAGCCTGTCCCACCCCTTTCTCTGTCTTCACGTCCTCACAACACACACACACACACACACACGCACACACACACACACACTGTCACACACACAGTTAATACACAGACGGGGACATGACAGGTTGTTTGGGAGACAGTCATTCTGTGGGCCTCTGACTCATATAAAATATGTATGCTGTGTGCTGCCAATAATGCTGTGCTGCAGTTGTCAATGCGGTGATTGATTTAAGCCACTCTCTGCCTCTGCCGCGCTCCCTCGCCTTGCCTTGCCTGCCTTGCCTCTACTGCCTCGCCTTCGCTCTCCCCCCACCCCACCCCACCCCTACAGCCCACTCACTCCACTCTCCCTCGCTACTCTAGCAGAACAGCCCCAGCTAGGAATAGAGAGGGAGAGAGAGAGTGTGCGAGAGAGAGAGAGAGAGAGAGAGAGAGAGAGAGGGAGAGAGAGAGAGAGAGAGATAGAGGAAGAGTGAGAATAAGAAAGACACATGGAGAAAGAGGGAAAGAGAGAAAGAGAGGGAGAGAGAGAGAGGCAGAGGGAGGGAGAGAGAGAGGGAGAGAGACAGGTAAGTAAATGCTACCTGCAGTGTGTTTTTTGTCTGGTTTACTGAAGGTACAGTATACAAAAGGTATACTTTTTGCGATCTATTTGCTATCTGTACTCTTTTGTAATTCCAACACTGAAGTAAAGGTACACAGATTACGATCACGACATCCTTTTCCCTCTTCCCCCTGTCTCTCTTGCCTGTCTCTCTTGCGTTACGTATGGGAGGAGATGACGTTGAGATTGGCCTGTTGTATGGGGCAGAATGACAATGGGTATTATTCTGCCAAGGGATTAGTGTACCACTAATGCCGTACATCATTATAAGACCCCCCCCCTCTCACAACCACCCCCAGCAATAAACATACGTCAGGATAAAACCTACCCAGTCTGAGTCAGATACCGACACATGTCCCCATTGGAACACAATCCAGTGGAAAAAACACATCCAGGAATCATCAGCACACTGGTATACTGTATGCAGTGCAGTAAACAGTCTATATTACTGAATTGAAGGCAGAAAATAAACATAGAAAATAAGAATATTTAGACAGATGTAACTACAACCTATAGAGAATTCCATATTATAGATGTGAGAGGATATGAACAAATACAATATTATTTAAATAGTTTGGGTATAACAACTTTTTTATGTATGTTCTACAACCAAAAGCTCAAATTTGATGTTATTCACATTATATAGATATTGTGCTATGTTAATGTCATTATGGATGTGACAGAAAGTTCACATTCTGTGGAACTGTCCCTTTACAGTCACTGAATCATCTGCCTATACAGGCAAGTCTACATCATTACTTCAGGTTTGAAGACAAGTTTCTGTCCATAAACAGTCATGACAAATGACACTGAGATACTCTTCAATGTCACTGCTACCATGGACATTAGTGCACAGGATACAATGCACAGCAAGCCAATATTACTGCATGTGTTGCTCCCAGTGAGAGCGAGCCTTAGCTCAAACTGGCCCAGAAAGATACAGGCATCACTCATGGCACTTGTGGAGCATCTCTGCATGTAGCACACAGGTGCAGCTATGATACACAACAACACAGTCTGTAGTCTGTGCCCTACTCCCTTTTCTGCTACACTTTGAGTCCTGTGCAGAGCAGACAAACAGTCTATGTTCCTCCAGTGTCCTCGCCTCTCACAAAGCGAGGTCACTCTAAACTTTTCTCTGTGGTTGTCCCCAAATGGTGGAACGACCTACCAGTTGCGACAAGAACAGCAACATCCCTCCCTACCTTTGGAGGGAGTCTGCCAAATGCAATGTAATGTAATGTAATGTAACGTAATGTGTTGCCTGAAGATTTCAACTAAAACCACGAAGGAGGCCTTGTGTTATGTGTTATGTGCAAGGGCTACTCAGAGCCTGTGCTAACCACACCCTAGATATCAATGTTTCACATTCAAAGTTGCTTTATTATATTATATTATTCTGAAATACAGAGATGCCAAAAACACAGAAAACAGTGGAGCATCACATCGCATGCATTTGCAAAATATCACTGACACCAGTGATACATGACAGACCTCTAGCAAAGACACTTCACCAGAGAGCTAACTGCCATATTTATCCAGACATTATAAAGCCTTGCACGGCAGAAGGCGCATGAAGGCTAGATCAACAACCTGCGCTTCCACGGAAAGGAAAGCAGAGCGAGGAGTGTTAGCTCAAACAAGACGTGCGACGCCAGATTCTGCTTGTTTACAAACTGCTAACACACTCACTTTCATGGCACTCTCTGTGCTATCGGAAATAGCTCGGCTCGCCTCGCTACAGCGAAGCGCGCTCCTGTCTGCTCTCTCTCTCTCCTCAGGTGAGTCAGCTGCTGGCCCACAGCCACGCCACTGACTGAACATCCCATACACACACTTAGCAGCGTGGCGGAGGAACACAGGCAAGTCAAATAGCTGTGATGACCGTAAGCCAATGATCACACCAAAACACTGATGATTCATGGGAAATGTAGTTTTTTTGTGGGGCTGTAGTTTTTTTTTGGCCATGGGATGTGATTGAGTTAGAGAGTGCCAGTTCACACTCAGGGTGAGGCGGGACCACAGCCAGCTAGCAGGAAGGGAGGGAGGACACAGAGGGAACTGAGGCAGAGAGCAAGAGGAAGAGGAACTGTTTGACACAGGAGTCGGATGGGGGGAGGGGAAGGGAGAGGAGGGGAGGGGAGGGGAGGGGATGGGATAGGATGGGTGGCGGCGGGGGCGGGGGTGGAGGAGGATGGGGTATTGATCCCTCTCTGGAGAGCGGGTGTCAGCGTGTCACTCACTGTGGAGTGGGCTTTCCCTCGGCAGCCATGGCAACGGTCCAGCTCAAGCACGCTGTTGCTGCTGCTGCTGCTGCTCAGGTTGCAAACAAACTACCTCACCCACACAGACGCCCTCCCAGACAATAGCACTGATCCCAGGCAAAAACACACCACTTGCACTCAAAACTGCATTTGTCACTGCTGTAGTTTAAAGGCGCTCAGCCCTACTATTGCCCTGTAGTGGCATTGGGAGCCCTGGGCAGTTGCTGTGTTGCTTGTTAGCTGGCTACGCCTATGTACCCACAGACTGACACACAGCACAGCCATCACCACAGCAGCATATAGGAAGCACACGAGTCTTCCCTTCTTCCATGTGCAACAAGATGACAGCTGGCCCTCTTTCAGTCCACCCCTTGAGAACAATACACAGCCACTTTCTTTTACATTGCATGGCAGTATAAGGGATCAATTTAAAGCAGCAATACATGTCAGTTCACTTGTGGAAACCTAACATACCACCATGGCTAACACCATGTAGCCTACTGTTTAAGGTGTAAAGCAATGAATGCCCTGCCTACAAAGGCAAGAGGGAGGACCAGAAAAAAAAGACAGAGATAGAGAGAAGACTGAGAGAGAGAAAGAGAAAGACAGAGACAGAGAAGAGAGAGAGAGAGAGAGAGAGACTTGCTAAAACCATGATCAGTCCACATACTGGTCAAGGTGTAAAGCAGTTAGCACCCTGCCTACATAGGCAACAGGGAGGACAAGGAAAGACAGGAATAGAGAGAAGAGACAGAGGGAGAGAGAGGGAGAGAGAGAGAGAGGGAGAGAGGGAGAGATTTGTTGTATGCATAGTGGTGTGCAACAGCAGCAAGAGGGGTAGGGGGCTGCAGGATGACTGCACGGCTACAGATATCGCTAGACAGACAGACAGACAGACAGACAGACAGACAGACAGGCAGACAGACAGGCAGCCAGCCAGACAAACAGACAAACAGACAGACAGACAGACAAACAGACAGACAGACAAACAGGCAGGAGCCACACACTGCAGGAGAAAGAGGCAGAGAGCAGCAACGTTACCAGCGTGGGCGCTCAGCTCAGCTCTGCTGCATGCTGATTGAGGATGGGAGTGTTCCTCTGCTCTCCTCTCCTCTCCTCTCCTCTCTGTGCTGTCTCTCCTCCTCTCCTCTCCTCCTCTCCTCTCCTTCTTCCTCTCCTCTCCGCTCCCCTGGGCGTCTAAATGTCAAACGGCTACGACAGCGTCATTCACTGGGCCTGCGCAGCTCTCAATCCCTTCCTCGCTCACTCACTCACTCGTTCATTCCGCCTCTCTATATCCCTCCTCTCTCTCTGTCCCTCTCTCTGTCGCTCTCTCTTATTCCCTCTCTTTTCCGCCTCTCCCTCTCTCGGTCTAGTAAGCGTGCTGCACGATGCAGAGTCCGCGGCGCAGAGGAGAACTCCCCTCCCACCACATGCTACAGCTCCGCTCTCATCCACACACTGACGCCTGAGAGAGCAGAGTGGGAGAGAGAGAGCGGGAGAGAGAACAGAGTGGGAGAGAGAGAGCGGGAGGGAAAGATGGAGAGAGATATAAAGAGAGGGAGTGGAGAGAGAGCAGAGTGGGAGAGAGAGGGAGTGGGAGAGAGAGAGCGGGAGAGGAAGACGGAGGGAGATATAAAGAGAGAGGGAGTGGAGAGAGAGAGGGAGTGGAGACAGAGCAACAGAGAAAGAGAGAGAGGGGGAGCGAGAGAGTGCTCAGGGGGGGTGGGGTCTCTTTTAATCCTGACCCCTCCCCTCCATTACCCCCCGGCCCACCCCATTTGCAGATGTGAGGAGGGTGGTGGAGGAGAGAAGAGAGCGGCTAATTAGGCAAAGAGGTTGATTAATGTCTCTTTCTCTCTCTCTCTCTCTCTTCCTCCATGTGTCTTTCTTATTCTCTCTCTCTCGCTATCTCTCTCTCCGTTTCTCTCTCTTTCTTCATGTGTCTTTCTTATTCTCTCTCTCCCTCTCTCTCTTTCTCTCTCTCTCTATCTCTCTCTTTCTCCATGTGTCTTTCTTACGCTCTCTCTCCCTCTCTCTCTCTCTCTCTCTCTCGCTCCACAGGAGACATGGCATTAAATCAGAAAATTTGCCACACACACAGACACACACACACACACACCCACACACACACTGTCCCCTCCCTGCCTCTCTGTGCCTGTCCCTGTTCGTCTGGCAGAGAATCACAGCAGGGCAAACACACTCCTCTCTCCTTCTCCTTCTCCTGCTCCTGCTCCTTTCCTTAGCGCATCCATCGCCATAGAAACGCAAAGCTTCCCCCTTGTTGCCAGGCGCACACATGCTCTCGTCTTCGCGGCAGCCCCACAGGAGCGCAGGGCAGTGCAGCCAATCCGGCGGCCTGACCCAGTACACTCCTCACCGACATGAAACATACATTAGGCTCCATGGCTGCAGCACACACACACACACACACACACACACACACACACACACACACACACTGGAGCCTCTTACTCCATCAGCTCAGGAGACACTGGCTCTGGGATGCACACATGCAGCCCTCCTGCCACGGCACGGCACGCCACCCACAGCCTCGGCTGCGATTACACATCATCCATACGACTGTCTCTGCCTAGCGTGGAGTGTGTAGCTAAGGATGTGTGTGAGCGTGTAGCTAAGAGTGTGTGTGAACATGTAGCTAAGAGTGTGTGTGTCTCACACCACATCATCCATATGACTGTCTCTGCCTAGCGTAGAGCATGTAGCTAAGAGTGTGTGTGTCTCACAGAGCTGTGCTTCGTCTTGTGTCTTAATGTGCTTGGAGCAGCTCTGTTGACCATGCTGTTATTATGGGTGAAGAGTGGGAGGAGTGTGCATGTATGGCTTTGTGTGTGAGCGTGTGTGTGTGAGTGTGCATGTATGGCTTTGTGTGCTCATGTGTGTGTGTGTGTGTGTGTGTGTGTGGGCTTGCACTGCTCTGGAGGCGAGGGTAAGGAATTATGCAGCGACTAAGAAGCGTAGGTTTCCAACTCCAGGCTATAATTATCCAATAAAGCAAAGGCAATATTTTACCATGAAGCAGAATGACTCCGCACCCGCCCACCCACCCTTACAGCCCCCCCAACCCCCACCCCTCTGCCCCCCCTACCCCCTACCCCCCCTAACCCCCCACCCCCGTGCCATGGTGGCCCCTCAGCACCAGTGGCTTTTCCCTGACTCTCTACGGATAGATTTCACTGAAAGGTTAACTAGTCACCTAATTATCAGGATTGCAGTGAAAATGACAATCACGTTATACGACGTGTACGACCCCGGGGGCCACAACTTGTCATTCCAATAAATTATCTGTCGCACATGCTTAACAAGAGCAGGTACATTCAATTAAATTAACTTTTGGGCGCAATACTGCACTAACAGGAAGTGGTAAACAGCACTTTAGCTTTACTAGGCATTTCTGTGTTGTGCTTCATAACAGAATTGATGAGTCAAGCCTACCAAGAGGAAATATGTGTCTGTGTTTGGGTGTTAGAATGGATCGATCGGCATTGAACCACAACAACAAAAACAACCACAATAACAATAGCAATAACGGGGATAACAGTAAATATTAACATATTTTCAGATATTTACTAATCTGTAACTGTTTTAAATATTGTTTTTGCCTCAGTGTTGCCTCAGTGCTATATGTAAATACTAAAACACCCATTTGACCCACTTTACCATGTGGAATTTCTCTGTGCTTTATCCTGAGGTGTGTGTGTGTGTGTGTGTGTGTGTGTGTGTGTGTGTGTGTGTGTGTGTGTGTGTGTGTGTGTGTGTGTGTGTGTGTGTGTGTGTGCACAACTCCTTTTATCTGCAGAGTACTCATTCCCATCTTTGATCTAAGGTGTGGACTTGCCTGTGAACCACCCAGCAGGAAGTGCTCAAACAGGCGATGACGGCGAGGATTCCGCCATAATATGGGCGTTACACTTGTGCTCACAGTTTAACAAATCATCAATTCTGCCAGGGTATGTAAACTTATGAGCATACCTGTATGTACTCATGGGCAGATATACTGGGGATGAACCAAATCCTCATTTATGGGGTACTGCTTCAAAAATGCACTGTTTAAGATTTGATGGGTCGGTCCGGCTACAGTTGATTTGGTTGGTTTGCTGATAGGTTTACATACCCTGGCAAAATTGATCATTTCTTAACCATTTTTTCTGAGAATATGAATGATAACATAAACACTTTTCTTTCACTCATGGTTAGTGTTGGCTGAAGCTATTTACTGTCAAACACAGTTCACTTTCTGAAAACCATAATAGCAACAGAAACTACCCAAATGACTCTCTGAAATGGTTAAGAAATCATCAATTCTGAGGGGGTATGTAAACTTATGAGCACAACTGTATACTCAATCAGGTAACTCTACCCAGGCTTTGGCTTGC
>CM059273.1:2139854-2164854 GCA_030347295.1 Setipinna tenuifilis | reverse complement strand
ACACACACACCCACACACACACAGCCCCACACACGCCCACACAGCCCCACACACGCCCACACAGCCACACACACACTCATGCACAGGCAAATTCCGTCTCCCCCAGCTCTGCCTATCCATCCTATCCATTCCATTCCTATCCTAGCCTGGAGCTCACACACACACACTCTCTCCTCCATCACTCCGCCTTCCTCAGCTACAGCTAGCTGAGAGCTGGTGGCTCTGTACTATGGGCCGAGGAGGGGCAGCGATGCTCCTACTGACCTGGGAACAGGATCACGCCCACACAAAGACATCGCACTGACAGCATCATTCACCACCGGGTGCTACGCGTCCACACAAACACACACACATGCCACACATTCAAACCCTGCGTGCCCTACAAATACATGCCAATGTGTGTGTGTGTGTGTGTGTGTGTGTGTGTGCGTGTGGGTGTGTTTGTCACGTAGCATATGCACACATCCTGCTAAAACAAACAGTGCCAGAGGGTGAGAGAGGGCGTACCGTACCTCGCAAGCTGCCTCGCCGGTTTCCCTGGACGACCGTCTCCCAGGACCACTCTCACCGGCTGGCAGGAGTGGCAAGTAGCCTGGCAGTGACGACACGTCTGTGGTGGTGTGTGTTTGCGAGTGTGTGTGTATGTGTGCGTGTGTGTGTAGGTGTGTGTGTGTGTGTGGGCGTGTGTGTGCCTGTGCGAGTGTGAGAGAGTGTTTTCTAAGCCGGCACTAAAAATGCTCCACGCAGCCCTCAGCAGCAGGCTGTCGGAGGAGATGAGTGGGTCTCTCCCTCACGCTCACACACACGCTCTCTCGCTCGCGCTCGCTCTCGCTCTCTCTATCTCTCCCTCACGCTCACACACATGCTCTCTCGCTCGCTCTCGCTCTCGCTCTCGCTCTCTCTATCTCTCCCTCACGCTCACACGCACGCTTGCTCTCTCTCTCTCTTTTTCTCTCTCTCTCTCTCTCCCTCACGCTCACACGCACGCTCTCTCGCTCGCTCTCTCTCTATCGCTCCCTCTCCCTCACACTCACACGCACACTCGCTCTCTCGCTCTCTCTCCCTCACGCTCACACGCACGCTCGCTCTATTGCTCTCTCTCTCTCTATCGCTCCCTCTCTCTCTATCCCTCCCTCTCCTGCTCTTTCCTGCTCCCCCGTTCTCCCTCTCTCCCACCCTCTATGCAGAGAGAGCACTGCTGCACCATCACAGAGCGAGCTCCTCTCTGTCTCTCTCGCTGTTTCCTTTTTTCTCTCGCTCTCCCTCTCTCTCTCTCCCTCTCCCTCTTTCTCGCTCTCCCTCTCTCTCTCTCTCCCTCTCACTCTCTCTCCCTGTCCCTATCCATCAAGGCACGTGCGCATGCTCACACTCACACTCACACCGTCTCTTCCTCACATAGGGCAATATGTTCATGTGTGCTCATTCTCACATCCCCCACCCTCTCGCTCTCTCTCTGTCGCTCTCTCCCCCCATCCTCCTCTCTCTCTCTGTCTCTCCCTCTCTCTCTCTCTCCCTCTCTCTTTCTGTCGCTCTCTCCCCCCTCCTCCTCTCTCTCTCTGTCTCTCTCGCTCTCTGTCGCTCTCTTCCCCCCTCCTCCTCTCTCTCTGTCTCTCCCTCTCTCTCTCTCTCTCTCCCTCTCTGTTGCTCTCTCTCTCCCCCCTCCTCCTCTCTCTCTCTGTCTCTCCCTCTCTCTCTGTTGCTCTCTCTCCCTCTCTCTCTCCCACCCTCTCTCTCTCTCTCTGTCGCTCTCTCCCCCCTCCTCCTCTCTCTCTCTGTCTCTTTCGCTCTCTCTGTCGCTCTCTCCCCCCCTCCTCCTCTCTCTCTCTGTCTCTCCCTCTCTCTCTCTCCCTCCCCCCCTCCTCCTCTCTCTCTCCCTCTCTCTCCCTCTCTCTGTCGCTCTCTCTCTCCCCCCTCCTCCTCCTCTCCTCCCCAAGCCACCATCACTTACAAAATGTACTCGTGTGCACTAGTTCTCATACCACTGATGTGTAAATCATTTTTTTTTGTACATTTTTGCCCCTGCCTGTTTATGATGTGCTGCCTGCAAGCCTCCCTGATGTGGCTCAAGCATGAAACGCATATGCCCACACACACACACACACACACACACACACACACACACACACATACACACACACACATTATATGTCATAGTCTAATTACTGCTACAATAAAGCCAGTCAGGGGTGAGCTCATTACACTCTACCATATCAACACCTAGCGTTCGTCTCTTGTCCTCATCTCTTCACATCAAACCACATTTGACAACCTGCTGCCCTCTTTTTTCATCAAAATAATCAATCCCCCCCCCCTTTCTTGCCCCCTCCAGTCTCCATCTCTGGTCTATCTCACAGTAATCCGTCATCGGCACTGATTGCCCTCTCAACATGGTCCTACTCTTGTCACAGTGCTTCAACCAAACACTACAGTCTTGTCAGATGCTGGCACCCCCCATCCACACACACACACACACAAACACACACATACACACACACACACCAGCCCTTCCTGGCAGAGAATTCTGTCTCGGAGAAGCTGCTCCCTGACTCAGTCCCCGCACCTGTACCTACAGCTGCATTGCAGGCAAAATAAGAGGGGCAGCAAGGGTTCAAACATGGCGGAGGGAGAGATGAGAGAGGAATTAGGGAGGAGGATTACTGAGGCAAGACTGACTGGCCGCAGGTGCAAGACTGGCCATCAAGCTGCCTGCCAGAGCCTTTGTGTGCCTCCTGTGTCATGGGGGGGGGGGGGGGGGGGGGGGGGGAGGAGGGAGGGGGAGGGATGGAGAAGGACCTTTATGAAATAAATAAATAAAAAAATAAATAAAAAAAATACACTCAGCAGAGAACATGTAACAGTCTCCTCTCCTTTGCTCTGTTGCTTAGCAACCATGGCTGGTCTTACCTCCCTCTCTCTCTCTCTCTCTCTCTCTCTCTCTCTCTTTCTCTCTCTCTCTTTCACTCACTCTCCCTCCCTCCCTCCCCTTTTCAGTTTCTCTCCATCTCTCCCCACCCTCTGCACAAGCTTCCAGAAATAAATGGGTTTGTTTAAGGAACTGTGCCTCCCTTACATCCACAGCCCAGTCACCACACAGATGGACTCTGATTGGACAAAGAGCTGCAGCCACACCCATTAAAATGCAAATATGTTGTACAGGGCATGATGCCATTTGATGACATAGATTAGCCACACCCCTTTCGAGTTGCCCATGAGTCATGTTTGGGTTTTGAACTGTGATTGGTGGATAGAGGCACATTGGTGGTGGGGTTTGAATGGAATGTAATGCTGCCCTCTCCTGAACATGTGTGTATACTGCATTTTCACAGCAAAGACGGTAACACATTACTCCTTTTCATTTGAAATAAAAACAGCAGTGAGGGGTTCAGGAATTAGCTAGCTAATTACGTGAAGGTCATTTTAAAAACTTGCCAACTGCCACCAGCAAAGCTGACAGTGATATTAGCTTGGCAACATGCTAACCAATGTATTCTAAAGTCAGTCAGCAATGTGGTATGAAGGTGGTGTGCTGTGGAGTTCCAGTCAGGACCACAGAACTACATGACATCATAGGTGTCAATCCCGGGTTCAGAGTTTAAGTAAAAACACTGCCATGCTTTCCTTCTAACACAGGTGACTTCACTGGGTAGCTGATCTACCTGTCTTGAGTGCTCATTATGATTAGCTGATTTAGAGCTGGTTGAATCAAATTTGTGGCAGGGTTATAACTTTCTGACACCTCAGATTGACACCCCTGCATGTCTTACCTAAGGTGGCTAACAGCAATTACATAAGTGCTTATCAGTCCTTCTCATGAACATATACAATCAAAATTAATTTAAATGGTACACCTACCAAGGGTACAGTAGCTGACTATAACAACATGCAAAGGTTTTGTTACACTGTTTTGTCATCATAGTTTTTTGGAAACAAAAGCTATGTCAAAGCTTTTCTATACACTGTACATTATTTTACATAACTCATGATAGTTGATGAACACTGATATCATGATGAGCACTGATGTGGTGGATGCAAAGAATTTGAATGGTACCCTGTTTTATCGTCATAGTTTTTTGAACCAAAACTATGTCAAAGCTTTTCTGTATACTGTGTATTATCTCACATAACTGATGATACTTGATGAATACTAATATCATGATGAACACTGATGTGATGGATGACTGTCATTTTCATTATTTCACATAACTGATGATACTTGATGAACACTGATATCATGATAAATACTGACGTGATGGATACGCAGACTCAACCTGTCTTTGGCCCGTGTGTGCACGCACGCACACACACGCGCACACACACATACACATACACACACACACACACACACACACACACACACACACACACACACACACACACTAAAACATCAACATAACTGATCTGATGATACTTGATGAATGCTGATGCTACTTGATGATTACACTAACTTGATGGAGGCAAAGACTCACCCTGTCTTTGGCCCGTGAGTGTCGAGCGTTCCTGGCCGAGATGATTGACAGCTGTCTCTGTATCCACAGCAACTCAGCCTGAGACTGCCGAAGCAGCTCCTCGACGTCAACAGACCTGTGACCCCGGCCCCTCATCACAACCTTTACACAAGCACACACACACGTGCGCACACGCACACACACACACACACACACACACACACACACACACACCAAAACACCAACAAAAACAATTGTTTTTTTTAAAAAACCAGCAAACAACCCACCAACAAGCCAAAATCCCATGTCTCCCCCAACTCCACAGGGTTCTTTAGATATAAACCCTCCAGCTTCCTACGCAGTATACCTGTCTGTGGCCATGGTCCGCATTGTCCTGCTGCGCACTGCCAGAGTGCTGTGCTGTGCTGTGTGAGACTGGTACTTTGTGAACAGTAGCAGCCAACTATGACCTGGGATTATCAATATGTCACCGCTCCCTTACATAAGAGTAAGCAGCGGATTAGAGGGCCAGAGTACTACAAAGACAGGAAGGGCCGCTGGGATCAGCTTCTTTCTGCTCATTCAAACGCAGCGCAGAGCCAACAAAATCCCATTCCACAATCCCTGCACAATCACACAGCATCATCTGAGAGAGACAACATGCACCGAACAAGTGCTTAGGTGGCAGCAGGCTTATGGGAGACTGTCGGTGCAGCCATGTTGAACATGAGGAGACAAGACACATAAAAACGGAAGACAATCAGCTAAAAATGTGCCTTGATGTGTCTAATGATACTGTAGCACAAGCTTCTTTTTAGCTGCTTTGAATCAAAACTAAACTAGCTACATGGGTTGTGTAGCTGCAGCTGTTTTAGCTAGTTTTGGTAGATAACATTGAAATTAACCAGTAAATTAAAAAGGCCCTCACCTAACACCTAACCTAACTATATGCCCCATCATTACAGCAGATGCCATTATGATGCTGTGAGCACTCTAAACATACGTTACCAAATACATAATATGAAGTCAAGGTCATTTTATTAACAAAAAATTTACTTTATTTAAACAAAAACATTGAGATTAGGACAACAGGTTTGAGCAGTATCCCCTAAGTGGCTGTTCACTACCAACCTGAGGGCTCACCTGTCTAAAGTGTACCTCTGCTCACCTGGCTAAAGTGTACCTCTGCTCACCTGTCTAAAGTGTACCTCTGCTCACCTGTCTAACGTGTACCTCTGCTCACCTGGCTAAAGTGTACCTCTGCTCACCTGTCTAACGTGTACCTCTGCTCACCTGTCTAAAGTGTACCTCTGCTCACCTGTCTAAAGTGTACCTCTGATGCCGGACCAGTGCCAGTCAACAGTGATGTCATCTGACCGAGACCCAGCAGTGAGCAGCATCTGTCTGAGAATGACAGCCTACAGATGGGAACAGAGAGAGAGAGAGAGAGAGAGAGAGAGAGAGAGAGAGAGATAGAGAGAGGGAGAGAGAGAGGGAGAGGGAGAGGGAGAGAGAGAGAGAGAGAGAGAGACAGAGAGAGACAGACAGAGAGACAGAGAGAGTCAGAGAGAGACAGAGACAGAGGGAGAGAGAGCGTGAGTGAGTCAGAGAGACAGAGAGAGACAGAGAGAGAGAGGGAGGGAGGGAGATAGACAGAGAGAGAACAGAACACCATTTCTGAATGCACCAAATACACAGTAAATCAAAAGCAATGTCTTGTGTGTCATAATCACAAAGCATATCAGAATAACAGTTCAATAAAAAGGAAACCAGGTCTGAAATATCTCTGTACATGTAAAGTATACTCTGAGAGATACACAAAACAACAAACAGAACAAAAAGCAGTTTTGAAGGAACTTGACCACACAGTTGCCAAGCCAACAAAATATATTATTAGTTTTTCTCTCATTAAGCTTGTACACATTCAGCAGGCCTTTTGTTACTGAACATTAAATTCTGATAAACAATAATTTTGTCATCAAAACCTTTTTAGCACCACATTGCCTTTTGCTGTTTTAATAATAACAGTGGTAGCAATAATTATAGCAATAGGATGCCAACATTTTTTCATTCAACAACAAATGCTAAGTTTGCCACTTTCATACTCTTTCTCCTCCTGCTCTTATGTAGACGCAATGTTGTGGCCTGTGTATGACTTACCTTTGCTCCAAGTTCTTCTGTAATCTTTACTGTCCCCTCTCCTCTCCTCTCTCTTCTCCTCTCCTCTGTTCTCTCTCGCTCTCTCTCTCTGCTCTGAGGCACTGTCGGTATTGTAGGGTTTATTCGGCCTCTCCTGTCTGGGGAGACGTTAGGAGAGGGGGGAATCGAGGCAGAGACCAGCCGCACACATGCCTTTCCCTTTGTCCCATTCTGGTGCGAGAGGAGTGTGTGAGCGAGTGTGTGAGCGAGTGTGTGAGCGAGTGTGTCGTGCCTCCAGAGACATCACTGTGCATTCCATCTCCATGGTTCTACTGCAGGCGTGTGTTTACGCACAGACTGCTGCAGGCTGCTCTCACCAGTGTGTGTGTGTGTGTGTGCGTGTGTGTGTGTGTGTGTGTGTGTGTGTGTGTGTGTGTGAGAGACTTTTTTTCAGTCACCACAACACGGTGGAAAACAGTGAGGGTGCAAGTCGGTCTGGATCTCTCCCTCCCTCCCTCCCTCTCTCTCTCTCTCTCTCTTTCTGTGCTCATCCCACCCAGTCCCTCTCTTTCTGACTTTCTCCATCCCTCTCTCCCTCCATCCCTCTCTCTCTCTCTTTGTACTCATCCCACCCAGTCCATCTCTTTCTGACTTTCTCCATCCCTCTCTCCCTCTCTCCCTCTCTCTCTCTCTGTACTCATCCCACCCAGTCCCTCTCTTTCTGACTTTCTCCATCCCTCTCTCCCTCCCTCTCTCTCTCTCTCTCTCCCTCTCTCCCTCTCTCTCTCCCTCTCTACACTCATCCCACCCGGTCCCTCTCTTTCTGTCTTTCTCCTGCCGATGCTCCACCGGGCGCTGCGTGCTGAGTGGCCATATGGCCGAGAGGGGCGAAAGGAGAGATGGACAGAGAGGAAGGATGGGCGAAAGGAGAGATGGACAGAGAGGAAGAATGGGCGAAAGGAAAGATGGACAGAGAGGAAGAATGGGCCAAAACGCCAGACATAAACAAGGCCCTGCCAGCAACACACAACACCCACAAATGAAATGTTAAGTCACACACCACGCTGTGTCATCCCTAGAACTGATGACGTATCCAAACTTCTGCAGGTGAAGTCATTCAACTCAGTGATTGTATAATCGTGCATCAGATGACATACAGCACATAGATGACTGATTGATGAGCTATGGATAGCCGTTATTGATTATGACAGGAAGGCATAACCAGAAGGGGAACAGGTATTGATTGCCACAGGCGCAGTAGGTGCAGTGGTGCTGTGGGAAGAGCTGATTGATCCGAAAGAGCCTGAAGCACTGGAGTAAGCGGTTTAGATGACACTAAAACAAAACAAAAAACAAAAGTATCTCGTTTATTTCTACATTGTTTCTTTTCCTCCCTGGTAAATTAGTTTAAATCACATCAAGTCCAATGACAAGCTGCTTAGGCGTAATTGATGAAGCCGAGATCAGAGCTTCTCTAACTGCATGACTGAATCTGAATCCGCATTCTTGTCAGCCTAGTGCACTGGTAAAAATGGAAAGGTTGGGGAGGGGAGGAGTGTGTGTGTGTGTGTTGGAGGGGGGGGGGTGATGCTGAATTGGGCGCATTCCTGTCAGCCTGGTGCACTGGTAAAAATGGAAAGGGGTGGTGGGGGTGGGGAGGAGTGTGTGTGTGTGTGTGTGTGTTGGAGGGGGGGGTGATGCTGAATTGGGCGCATTCCTGTCATCCTGGTGCATTGGTAAAAATGGAAAGGTTGGGGAGGGAAGGGGAGGAGTGTGTGTGTGTGTGTGTGTGTGTGTGTGTGTGTGTGTGTGTGTGTGTGTTGGAGGGGTGCAGTGATGCTGAATTGGGCCAGTGCCCAGGTGTGCTGTGACTGCAGGTATAAATAGAGGGGCAGAGCAGCGAGCTCCTGTAGGCCTCTCACCAGCCCCGCTCTCCATGCCCAGACTGGGAGCCTATAAATAACCTCACTTCCTGTGTGGGTGGAGTCACAGAGAGACCAATATACTATTCGCCCAGCATGCCAGACTGAGACTGGGGAAGGGCCAGGTGATACACGTGTGTGTGAGTGTGTGAGTGAGTGTGTGTGTGCGTGCGTGTGTGTGTGCGTGCGTGTGTGTGTGCGTGCGTGTGTGCGTGCGTGTGTGTGTATGTGTGTGTGTGATACACGTGCTGGTAAACATGCAGGAAGGACAGGAGGACTTGTTGTGTTCTGGCTCTCTCCTCTCACACGGTGCATCTCTATCCTCATCATCATGCTCACTGGCAGGGGCTAAAGTACGACAAAGTAACCATAGCAACAGTACAGGAGCTGATTCTATAAGAAATGAACTGAAAACAATTAGTGTTTTCAACTGTATTGAAAAGGCATGTTGAGAGTTTTATTTTTTTTTCCATGAAACTCACAATTAGTATAAATATTCACAAAATATACAGACAATATGTGGTCCCCAAAAAGTCAGGCCTGTTACAGGTAATGAACAAATACATGCATTTATCTAAATCAGTGAATTCTTTACCAGTAAAGAAAAAAAATCCAGGTAGATAACAGGCTATGCTCCAAACATCATGGTTTAACATTTCTGTTTCATTACCACTTCATCATCTGGAGCTAGCAGCTGCATGAGTCTGCCATTATTAACATCACTATGGCAACATATTGAGATGCTGAAAACACATTCAGCCTTTTCACATGAAAGACAGTCACGGGATTGGTGCATTTACCCATCAAGTGGGCAGACGGTGGGTGCTGTGTGTGAGGCATAAGTCTGATATCAACAAACAAGAACACCATCCACATACAACCCTGCTGTAATGCAGAGTAACCAGAGGACAAATGCAAACACTGGACAAAGGAACACACACAACATGACAAATGAGGCAGATTGAAAAAGACTAACGAGAGTCTAAAGGTCAAAAAGGTCAAAGGTCACCATGACTACTGTATGCTTGTGTGCTTATTTCACAAGTAAGGTGTGTAGTCTTCTGGCTTTACAGAATGCAGTATGAAACCAAAGAGCATGCCCACTGCCACACTTAGGTAGTCACTCCATCACTGTGCTTTTTTAGTAGGCTCAAGTACATACAGTAGACTGAACCCTGTGTAAGCAGGACCACATGAATGAGTTAGAAGTAGAATATTAAGTCCATTGTAAATGTGTTAGGATCATTCCCATCAATGTCTGATGTTCATTGAATCCTGCTAATGTTTGAGATCTCAGAGGATTTACACGTCCAGAGAAGAGAGAGTTGAACATTTAGGAACTAGAGTACTGGATAAAGGGTTTGACACTTGAGGGCTTCCGATGTCCTCTCTGAGGGACCGTGGAGAGGTCTGTCTCGGTAAGTGAAAGCCAAAAAGATGAAGCTAGATTTTAGGCAGTCCGACAGAAAGACCAACGATAAGTGCAATAATGGCGAGAAGGACCAGCACAACTATGGCAACTATGACTTGTTTCTGTTAGAAGAAAAGAAGAACAGATTTAAGCTGGGTTAGAGAATCGTGAATCATGAAAAATAATATGAACAAATATGGCAAGCTAGCATTTTTCAACAGGTCCACACTGAATAGTCAAATTTGAGAAATATTTGGCAACAGTTTATTTCAGTTGTGTTACAATTCTTACAAACATTTTAAAACAAATGTCATAGGCATACAAATACACACACTCCCATTTACAGCCATATGCAATATCATTAACACAAGTTTAAATTTCACAGCATTTCTTTGTTTTTTTTTAGCACCAAAGATCTCTGGGCATACAACACTTTTATCTCCACATCAGCATTAGTGTCCAGTGTGGATAAAAGCTACAGATCTTTAGCGCTACTTCTGAAGAGGCCGGGGAACCTGGGGAAGAACCTTACCCTGCGAGCCCCCTTCTGGTACCGCACCGCTTTCTTGGTCGCAATCTTCGCCGAGTTCACATACTCCACAGCACTGCTTACATTGGTCTCTATGTTGTTCACCATCTCCCCCTAGTGGTAACAAGCGGGTAGGACAACAAGTCAAGTCAAGTCAAGTTTATTTGTATAGCGCATTTCATACACAAAGGCAGTTCAATGTGCTTAACAAAAATAAAAGCAAAGGACAATATAAAAGCAAAAAACATAAAAGATAAAATAAGTTTAAAATATGCGTAAGATAAGTAAAAGAGATAGAGTAAAGCAGAAAGCAATAGGTAAACATAAAAGATAAGAGGTAAAATAATAAATTAATAAAAGGTGAATCACTAGCAAAAAGCATCTGAGAACAAGGCGGTCAGAAAAGGCCACAGAGCCCCAAGCAAATGGTAGGTGTTTTTGATGGAGGTCACCGTACCTGAGTCTCCACCAGTACAGCAATCATCAGAAACCTCTCGTGCAGCTCTTTGATGCTGGCCTCCAGCCTGAGGATGTCCTGGTGCCGTGACTCGATCTCATTCATGGCCTGTCGTGTAATCTGTGTCTCCTGCAGCAGCTGTGGGGGAGTAAAAAAGGCCTTTTTAATGTATTTTAGATCAAGTCTTTTTAACTCAAAATAAGGTCAGCTATGAATATCAATTCTTTTTACATGCTCTCCTCTCCAGATTAAAACAGAACCTCTATGGATGATTTTAGAGGGTACTTGCATTAGATGTGAAGACTGCGAGGTTTCCACTTTGCAGCATCACCTCTAGCTCTTCATCTGTGGTTGCTCGTCCAGCTGAAGGTGTAAGAAAATACTTTTTTACTTCAAGGATGACTGTACAATGTTACTGATTATTCATAATGGTTAATACAAAAGGATGCCTCAGCGTAAAAAATACATTTGGATTCATAAATATAGGCAACATATGGATGCCAATGCTTGGAGGAGTGTAACAAATTAAAGTCTGTTTCAACACAATGATAAAAAGTAAAAAAAAAAAAAAAAAAAAAACAATACAAAATACACACACAGCCGTAACTTTACTACTTCATATTTTAACTCATTTAAAGTTAAACATATAAAGCACCATGTCGAAGGAGGTAGTGTGATGCATTTTTTATTTCTTCTTCTTTTTACCGTTTTTCCTGTACTACTGACACGTTTGCATTCAGTACAAATGCTAATTTTGGAACATCAACATATTTCAGCTCAACATGAAATGCTGATACACCATATGGCCAAAGGTATGCAGAGACACCTGACCATCACACCGGACAGCTACACAATTGCATCCTATTCCAAAACCATGGGCAAGGATATGGAGTTAGTTGCTCAAAGGAACCACACTCTATAAAGGTTTTGTCATGCATTATATTGCACCACGTCCTAGACAGCAAATCAGCATCAGGCCGGCATCCGTTTTTAAAAGCATCACAAAAAGCTTAGCAAGTGTGGTTCATTCTTCACCTACTAAACTCGCACTCAAAGCTTGTTTCTTTTTTTTTGTCTGAGCGTGCCCACTGTTGAAATAGTGACCCTAGCAACTGTTTGCAGCTGCCACTCCTCTCCATGTCCATGTGTGGGGAATATGTGTCCATCCGACTAAATAAGCATTTGTGAAATCAGGCACACAGCATTTTTATCCATCCCAAAGAGTATCTCCCAACGGTCTACTAGCTCAGTATAATACACAAACGCACAAGGAGAGAAAAGCAGTAAATGTGTTATAATGAGCATAAAGGGGGATTAGATAGAAGGAGCTATAAAATGTGCATTTGCGATCATGGAGGATTTAACTGAGCTAATTTCAACCGTAGTGTATTTTACTGCATTTTTTAATAATAATGCAACAAACAATTTATCATCACGCTACAATCGTTTCTTCATCCCAGTACAATATAATGTTTGTATTGTTTAACACCACAAAGAAGGAGCATGCCAGTTCGCCATTTTCTATTTGAAAAGTTCAAAGCACTGTTTGAGATGGGAAATCTGATCCCATGTCTGTTGGCCAGGTTAAACCCTTCCTGGCTCAGAGGCAAGCAGGCAGGCAGACATGGGAGCCCTCTCTCCCTCCTCACCAGGGCAGGGGAAAGTGAATAGCACAGATCACATGACCAGAAAACAAACAACGCGCTCAGTGGCTGATGGCCTGTTGCTCATGTGTGCCGTCTCCTAGGCAACAGGCGATGCAGGTGTCTCCTGTTGCCTGCCGTCTGCTCCCAGGTGTGGCGCAGTAGCACACACACACAGCCCCACACACACACGCACACAGCCCCACACACACACGCACACAGCCCCACACACACACACACACACGCACACAGCCCCACACACACACACACACAGCTCATCCTGGGGGACACACACCGCCACACACACACACACACACACACACACAGCTCATCCTGGGGGACACACATCGCCACATACACACACAGACACTGCCCGACACACACACACACACACACAGCCCCACACACACAACGCCCCCTCAGCTGTGCCTCGCCGCCTCTCATTTAAGCAGATTTATACACAGTGCTTTTCACTTCACGGCAGCAGAACAGGCTCTTTTCTCTGTCTGTGTTTAGGTGATGAAATGTGGAAAAACAATACATAAATAAATAAAAGTGATCAATGTGTTACTCACTGATCTCGAGCTGCCTCTGGATAAGGCCTTTGTTTTTATCCCTGAAGGCCATCAGGGCCTCACTGTAAGCGGTCATGACCTGCACAAACCTGCGTGACAGCATTGCATGCTACAGCCAGACAGATAGATAGACAGAAGGACAAGAGAAACAAACAGAGACCAAAATGGATGAAGGGGCTTCTGAACATGTGATGACATTCAACCTTATGTGAAACTTACAGAACAGTTAGGTCCGGTCAAACTATTTAGCCATTTTTTAATGGATGAGACATTCTAAGGGTCACTGGGAGTGAGGATATCCCACGGTATATCATGGGTGACTTCACAGTTGATACAATGTAACCCTTACAACTTTACACCAACATTGAAATCGAGTGCATTTATAAACTATGGCAGAGTTAGCCAAGACACCTAAGAGGGCAGAACAACAGCTGTGCATTAGGCCTAATTCGAACTCAGAACAACCATATCTCAGCGGCTGCTGCATACAGTGGAATATCCACACCAAAGTGTACGCATAAATAGACAATCAATGAATGGCCAATTGGATGTTTATTTTGCCAATAAAAAGTTGTCTGGCTTTGTACCCAAACAAAGGCATCTTTATACTGTACATCTAAGAGCACTGTTGTGGTCTAACCTGGGCCTTCTGAATCCGATAGCACACAGAGGTAGTATTGGCGTTCTCATCCTCCGGCAGGCACGTCTGGATGTCTGCACACAACACAGGCCGGATTAGAGCAAAGGGCGCCACATCACAGATCAATGAAAAGGGGAACAAGGGGTTGCCGCTTTGATTGATTTCCTGTACTTGGACATGTACATTTGTAAATAATAAACAATGTTTTATTTTAGAAAATAAAGAACTGTGTTGCCTCAAACTTAACAGCAAAAGACAACATACAAGGACAGATACCAGAATACTTTCCTACCCACAGCAAATGCACTTTATAATGACTCCTCTGGGCAGAGAGAGAAGAAAAACCTTTTACATTTTTTAGCCTTTTCATTTTTTAAGAATAATCTTTCAATTGTAGAACTTGATGTAATGCACTTTTAACTTTCCCTGCACTGTATTTATTGATGTCTTGACAAGTGCCTCAGGCTGAGTCTTGTGGGTGAAGTATTGTATCTGTGTATAGTACTGTATCTTTTTTAAGGCTGCTAAAACAGTGGAATTTCCCTTTGGGAATTACTAAAGTACATCCATCCATCCAGCTAGCCAGCCATCCATCCATCCATCCATCCATCACATAATATCCAATTTTCATGTATTCCATTACATTACATTGCATTTGGCAGACGCTTTTATCCAAAGCGACTTACAATCAAGGACACAGAGTAGACACAACAGACATATGTACTTCTGCATAGGGATAGAGAAAGAGAGAGAGTTTAGATTAGTGTTTGTTAGTTATATTAGTTTTGTTAGGAAGGGAAGCAATCTCGGAAGAGAAGGGTTTTTACAAGCTTTTTAAAGATAGGTATTCCAAGCTACATACTATTTGAAACACCATGAGCCAATCCTTATATGTGTGGAGCATACACTGTGCATTTAGACTGTGAGTAATAGAAATAAAAGTGTTGCATAGACTGCCTATAAAAATACTCATTAGAGGAAATTAAAGAGTACAGCTGGCAATCATTTCCTGTGGCAGTTATTTGCTGGGTAAGCCCTAGCCTTTCAACACGCTTTGCAAGTCAAATACAAAAACATCCATTAAATGGGTAGGTCAGTGAATAGAGGAAAGTGAATTCAACTGACAGGAGAGGGCTAGAGAGGGCTAGAGAGGGAGGAAGAGAGAGGGAGGGAGAGAGAGAGACAGAGAGAGACAGAGACAGAGACAGAGAGAGACAGACAGACAGACAGAGATGTAATCAGGAATAACTAGTAAAACAGCAATAAGGCACATTAATAAATCCTGTGTATAATGTATTTACAATAAATAAGTTATGAAAAGTGTGTCAGTTACTTTAGACAGGCAGGGTCAGGCAGTTAGCCTACTTCAGACACAGCACACGGTTATGGGCCAGTAGTCATTGGTTACCCAGCAGCGTCACTTACTTTTCAGCTGAGTCTGAACTGAGCCTGCGTGCCTCCTGATGTCATCGCTAAGCTGCTCCAGCTCCTGTTTAGCCCCTGTCACAAGCAGAGTAGGAGACAGAAGGGTGCAGTTTATACAGAACAGCAGTAATATGTCCGCGAACAAGTCAAATATGGCAGATTTCACAAATTACAGTGCAGTAGTTTAATCCATGCTTGATCAGAGGTAAAATCTGGAGCAGATGTGTAAATGAAACAGGAGCTTGGACACCATATACTTATTTAGAGATCTTGCTTAAAAGGAACATAATAATGACCAGAGATGCCTCATGTCTCACTTGGGTCTGGGTTGGCAGCAGACAGGATAGCATTGTGTGCCCTCTTCAACTCTTCAACCAGACAGGAGATTTTATCTATGAGCACCTGAATCTCTCCCACCTGAAAACATATATGAGGCATGTTTTACCTGGCACAATTACAATAATCCAATCCTTTCCAGTCCCAACACATAAGATTTGAAGACAAAGTCAGTTTTCAGTCCCCAGTTTTCATACAAGTTTACCTTTTTAAATAACTGGTCCATATAGGTTGTGTTTTCTTCAGGGATAGGGACATCCTTTGGCACATTATTGTTCTGGGGAGAGGCAATGGCATACAACATCAGCCTCCTTTAATACTTATGTTAGACTGCAAGCAATATGCTGGTAAATAAACTAAGCCCACGCTGGTGAGAACGTTAAAACATGAAATATAGTCTACCATTATAAAGGGTCACAACTTTGTCAGTGAATTTTTGTCGGTGCTAAAACAAAAACTGTACTAATGACGTATCTTTGGTGTCTTTGGCAAAAGTGATATTCAATAAACATTATGACCCATTTGACGACAACATTTCAGTTACGGGACACATATAGCGTTTGATTTGATTAATTAACACCAAACACAGCAGTAGCTGAACACCCGAACACTTAGATAAACGCGATACTATGCCAACTTGAATTTAAATCAATCTATCCCCTCATTCAAGATGGGTTTGCCACGCTGTTTGGTAGCGGAACAAAAGGTCAATAAACCAGCAAACTGTGATAACTCACCAAATTTAGCTCCGCCAAACGGTCCCTCATTGCGTTGCCTGTTACAAGTAGACTCCTCCAGCGACAAAACGGACGAGCTTGTAGCTTGTTTTATAATCCGCCAAATCTTGCCATTATTGTACAACCAAAAACGGCAGCGTGAGTCACTGGAGTCATAGGTGAAAGTCGTCTTCGGCAGTCGGGCGGCGACGATACACACCTGTCAGATCAGGTAACATGGAAAAGAGGAAACCACGAGCCTAACGGTGTAGACTAACAATGACATTGACAAAATTCAGTATTCTCCAAACATCTGTCCTAGAGTTAAAAAATAAACATATATTGAGGCATCCTTAAAATATTTAACATGTTTAAAATATAAAATATTCTAATACGTATTACATGAACACAAGTGCCTTTCCGTGATTATCCAGGAGATGGCGCTGTTGTGTGTATTCATCTGAGTTTGATCAAACACAGCTTTTTAATTGGCTCCAGGTGGCTGTGGTGGTATACAGGTGACGCGGAGCAGCAGGTTGCACATAATTTTGTTCTGATTATCAAAGAATTGCTGTCATGCCGTGATGAACCTGGTGATATTGTATGCGCAGACACACCATACTAACCCATCTGTAATGTTCTAATTAAACAAAGGACAAAGTAACACCTGACACCCTGTCCACAAGTTCACTTTTATATTCTCTAGATTTAAAAATAAATGTATTGAGCAAGTGTTTGGGATTGTTTTTACAGTAGCCTACATGCAGTGTTGGAATTTATTACAATTTTATGTGGATGAAAATGTATTCCACCATGGCGGTTATGGCCAAAGGGCAAGTGAATGTAGGCCGGAAGAGTGTTTGAACACTGCTCTCCCATGTTCACATCTACAGCTAAGAGCAAGATTCACAATTCAAAGACTCAAAAGGTTTGGGCTGTGTGAAGAATATAAATCATAAAAATAAATAGGTTACATGCCCCCTAACCCCTCACTGCCCACTGCTCCAGGTTAGTGTGCTCAATCAGAGATGCTGTGTGTGTGTGTGTGTGTGTGTGTGTGTGTGTGTGTGTGTGTGTCAGTCATGAATGAATGTAAGAGGTAAAATGAGGAGACTGAATCCTCCTAAGGGATGGAAGTAGTATAGGCCTAGATACAGTGGTTCTTAACCTTGTTGGAGGTACCGAACCCCACCAGTTTCATATGCTCATTCACCGAACCCTTCTTTAGTAAAAAATAAAAAAATATATATGATTTTTTTACTGGTGCACAAAATGAACCATGCATTAACGGTTCCACCGAACCCCTGAGACCGACTCACCGAACCCCTAGGGTTCGATCGAACCCAGGTTAAGAACCACTGGCCTAGATACAGTGCTCATAAGTTTACATACCTTGGCAGAATTGGTGATTTCTTAACCATTTTTCAGAGATTATGAATGATAACACAAAAACATTACTTTCACTCATGGTTAGTGTTGGCTGAAGTGATTTATTGTCAAACACCTGTGTTTACTTTATTTAAATCATAATGACAACAGAAACTACCCAAATGACCCTCTGAAAAATGGTTAAGAAATCATCAATTCTGCCAGGGTATGTAAACTCATGAGCACAACTGTACTTAGAGGTCCAGAGGTCCTGAGTCAGTTACGGCCAGACTGTATTATCTGTTTACAGCTGCACTGTGGCTTTGCACTACTATCTACCTACGTTATTGATTGTTGTCTCACTGTCAGCCTATTTATTCTGTTTTGTCTATATTTACTGTACTGTCTATATTTACTGTTGTCTAAGTTACTGTGTAGTGCCTTAGGCTTCTGTATACCTGTGATTACTGTCCAAGAGAAGAGAAACGACATTTTGATTGTTCTGCAGAGTGAAGTAGAAGAATAACAAATACGAAATCCTTGAATCCTCGAATCAATCCCCAAGCTTCCCTGGGTACAGGACTGTCCTGCACACTTGGGCCCAGCTGGCCCCTTCACTAATGCAGCCCTGGTAATGGCCGACACAGGTGCATCCTCCATATATTAGGTATGTTCTAGAGACACCCGAGTAAGCAGGGCAATGGGAATATCAAGCTCTGATTTGGGGACCCCTGACAGTTGCCGACAACCTCTGCATCGGTGCGGTAAGCTGAGTATATTTCCTCACTGCAGCTTGGCTACCTTTACCCCAACTGATCTATTCATGACATCATGACATCATGACATCACTGTTTTCAGTAGATTACAAATCGGTGGCTTTTTTCCTGTTCTGCAGGGGAGGATACAGGTGGCATCGCCTTCTCCACATATGCAGACTACCTATAATTGCTGACACAGAGCAGTATTTTGCAGCAGTGTACAGGCCTTTGAATGGTGGGCATCCATTCATTATGTGTGCTGTTGTTTCTGTTATGTTGTCATTGTGTAGCAGGCAGTATGGTTCGTGCTGTCTTGGAAACCAAAGAGAAAGCTTGTATTGAGTTGGGAGGACTCGTAGTCGAGCTTTGGTGATACATTTTAGAATGCCTGCGTGTGTGTGTGTGTGTGTGAGTGTGTGTGTGTGTGTGTGTGTGTGTGTGTGTGTGTGTGTGTGTGTGTGTGTGTGTGTGTGTGTGTGTATGCCTGCGGTGACAGCTGGATTGTGCAGCATTGCATGAGAAGTGGTGTGATTGGTGCACTGAAGGCCCACGAGTTTGCCTATTACACACACACACACACACACACACACACACACACACACACACACACACACACACACATGAGTTTGCCTTGAAGGCACAAGTTTACCTAATGAGCGTGTCGTTGCGAATGAAAACTGGAGGATTTCATACCTGCACATCCTGCTGCTGAGCTTTTTGCTGGTGCCTTAATGGTGTAGAGTCACTTCTGCATACACATTTGGGTCCATAATAAGCTCCTTACTCACACACACACACACACACACACATACACACACACACACACACACACACATACACACACACACACACTTCCATTACCCCCCACATTTCCGGTGTCCTGTCTGGATGTGCTGACACATGAGACTTTAATAAGGAGCTCTCATTAACACCCCCCCCCCATATACACACACACACACACATATACACACACACACACACACACACACACACACCCTGCAGAGGCCCCATAAACGGGATGATACAACACAATGAAGGGATCAATAATCACTGTGGATTGTGAAAACTCAATTATTCCCAATTCAGGTCCGGCCTCGGCCGTCCCTACTGTAGCCCACCTCTCCCACCTCTGCCGCTTTATCATCCCGACACCCAAAGAGTTTAATAGCCTATTACAGGCCCTATAGCTGGGAGTGAAATATATCACACAGAGTGGCATATTACTCCCTGATGGAAAAGCATTTCATTAGTAAACCGTAAGTCCGTAAGCTTTTCACAGGCCATTAACCTTCTGAATACCTGCAGATTGGCTTTTGGCTTGAAAAGCTGGATTTGTGTCACAGGTAGTGTAGGTGTGGTGATTGAGCCTGTGCTATTGTCAGCGGCCATTTTATCATTCGGACGTAGGACTGTAATTGACTTTTTGATTGAGCCGTCAGCCAAATTGTACAAGTGTTTCATTAAGACTGTCACATTGTGAGATGTAACAGTTTAGAAAATGCTTGCTCAGTGAGGAAATCTGCTCATTTGGGTTTATTACAGGTTGTTGAAGGTTATACATGTAGATATAAATATTTTCTTACAAAATTACATTATTACAAATGAAATGACTTGTTAATTTGCTAGGAGGTGTAATGTATTCAGACAAAGATCTCATCAAAATCTCACATAATTCTATTTATTTTCTTGCAGGATCTCTCATTGTTACATTCTCATAAATTAAATGTGTTTTTTATACACATACGCACACACATACACACACACACACAAACACACACACACACAAACACACACACACACACACACACAAACACACACTCGCACACACACACACACACACACACACACACACACACACACACACACTCACACACACACACACACACACATTCACACACGCGCACACACACACACACACACACACACACACACGCACACACACACACGCACACACACACACACACACACATGGGTCACAGGAGAGCTGTCTTCGCTTGAAAAGAAAAGGAATTAGAGAGTGTGTGCTCTGCCCTAAGTAAGGGGGCAGCAGACTGAGAACAGAGGCAGCCTCCTGTGCATAACACATAAAATAGAACATTTGAGTAAATGATGAAACTCTGCACAATATCCTCACCCTCTGTTTTAAAGCCATGCATCTGCAAATAGCATAGGTGAGGGTGCCTAAATGGCACCATTTGAGCTTTAGCACGTCCTATTTGTAAGCCTTATTGTACTTTCCCTATGTTTATATTGTTATGTTTTGTCATAATGTTTGATTGTCTTGTTTATAAGATGTTTAATGTTCACTGTGGGCCTAGGGAGCGCTGCAATTTCACATTCTGTGTGTGCAACCTGTACATGTGGTTTTTGACAATAAAGCTGACTTAGACTTTGATTTGACTTTTGACATACTCTTGCGGTCCATGACATACTTAGAACACTTCTTTAGGAGGAACATGATTTTTAATGTAACAGTAATGTCATTACTCACAGTGTCTACATACGTATATCCTTGTTCACAGTAGAATATGTTTACAAGGTATATTTTGTGTAAACTTAAGCACAATGTGATGGCAAGCAAATCCTTTTTATCCCGTCTGTTCCAGTAATTCCCATATTTCAAACTAAATCAAACGATAAATATGAATGTAGGCATTCCATCAAAAAAAAAAAGAAAAAGAAAAACTCCCATTTACTGTCTGCCTTCCTCTTTTTCCCCTCCTTTTGTCCTTCATAATAACTTTCCCACCTCTCTCTCACTCTTAGCTCCAGCTGGAGAGGGGAGCTACTGAGGCAGGCAACCCCATGGTGAGGCCCAGGAGAGCGGCTTCTCCTCCTGTCTATCCCAGCAAGCAGAGCTTAATAACATCCAGCACTTCTCATTCACACCTACACCAGGGGCCAAGGGCTTCTCAAACGCCCAGATTGGAAGCCAAGGACTTCTTAAACGCCCATTAGATTCGGCAATGGGGTCAAAAGGGGCCCAGGCTTTCTCAGCTTCCTCAGTGAAAGAAAGTTGTACCAAGTCACAAATAAGTGTCTGCTCCTGGGTCCTGTATCTCATTTACTCTCCTCTCCTGCCTGCCTTTTTTAGGATGACTTGGGCACCAAAACTGTTGAAGAGTGCTTCTAGACTCAAAAGATTGTTTGTTCGAAGTGTTTTTTTGGATGGCACACTTCAAGCAGCAAACCCAGAGAGACTCCAGGGTACTCTCAGTTTCAAAGGTTGAAAAGATTTTATTGCCATGGCTTGGTCATCCTTGGTCAACCTTTCAAAAGTTTTAACTTTTGAAAATGAGAGTGCCTTGGATGACTGGAACACATTTGCACCCTCACTCTCTGCAGATAGAATACTTCAACAAGGAGGGGAAAGTCACAGATGTTGCAAGAGTTTCTGCCTAGGGCAAATTGGCAGGGTCAAAAAAGTTGCCACAAGTGCTGTCCTGTGGAGTACCTGTGAAGGTGATACTCACTCCATTACCAGAGCACAACTCAGACATCACATTGAGTTGGATGACATCACTGTCTCTAATGGTACATGAAGTTTTCATGCCAAGTGTTGGCTGTCTCACGGTCAGTACTGTTAGTCTCTGGACACACTGTAAGAAACAGTCACTGGACTGGAGTGGGAAACATGCCAAAAAGTGTTTGAAACTATCAATTTTGAACATAACTGTGGGAAATATTTTCTCTTTGAACCCCCCAAAACTTAAGAAGACAGAAAAAAATGTGTGAGACTCAGTTTTGTACCAAAATGGTGAAAATTATTTTGGAAACTGGCCAGAGCTGAAATGGAAATGCCCTTTTTTATCACCAAGCCCTTTCTGCTTTTTGGCACAGTTATGGTTCGCTTTTTAACTCCAGTCTCTGAACATGAAATTGCATTTGGGAGAGCTTTTTAACAGACGAGATGGTGGGAATTATTTAACCGTGTCTTTTTATAGCTAGATTATCTTGCTACATGATCAATTAGATCTGAGTATTCCTCTGTAGTGGGCTACAGGGACACATGTGTGGCTTCACCGTGGAAAGGCGGGTGACTGTTCATGTGTAATGAGCCTCGTTGTGATGTCCTTGAAATGCTGGACACAGAGAAGAACAGAACCAGAACAAAATAATGGACTTAATAGCCATTATAATTAAAGTACTAATGTACTCTGTGACTGTTATGCACTTAAGACTGAAGCATCATTGGATGATGATTGCAGTGTCTCTGATATCCTTAATCGACTTAAAATAAAAGTATTTTGTCAATTTAATGGTGGCTTTGGTTAGTTATACTGCATCAATGAAATGCTTTTTTTTGCAGCGGAGGGTTTTAATCCAAATGAAGGAAGGACATTATCCTAAAAACCTTTTTGGCATTATTTACATTTGCATTACCTCAAAGCTGAGCCACTATGACAAGCCCATATCAGACTTCCTGTTACAAATTTTCACATTTCCCTTTCTACATTCAGATAAATGCCTCACTGACTCCGTGTCAAACGCCAGAGCACAGCCGAAATGCCATCAGCCAAATGAGCTGCCATTACATTTGTGGTGTTTGACCTTCATCAGATGTATTTTATCCCCAGTTTGACGCGTGTGTGTGTTTTCAGGCAGTAAACACTAGATGGCGCTCTTGCGTGCTCTGTCTGTGCCTCTGTGGATAATAAATTGCTTCCAAACTGCCCTCTGTGAACTCCGAGTGAACTTTGGCTTCCTCATGCAAAAGTATTCTGCTGCCAGCATTTTTTTAAAAAAAAGAAATGGATGTCTGCACCACTTTAGTGCACTGGTGGTCTACCAACTACAAAAAGGCTCTTGTGTACAAAAGGCCCTCCTCCGGAGAGCATTCTTGGACAAAAGAGAATAGCCAATAGACATAAATATTGTCTGACTGCATGTTGTACAACCCCACGGTCTGAGTTCAGTAATGACAGTTGCAGATGCTGCTTTTTTATGCTGAGGCACTTAACTTCATGGTCCTTGTTACCGTGTATCTACATCTTATAGTACAGTATAACAAAGCATGTAACAGCACATAACTTGTGTACTTACCCTGTTCCTTAGTTTTTAGAGTAAGGGTTAGTATAAGGGTTAGTGTTTAGTATGTACGGTGTATGTATGATGTGTCCTTCAGTTGCGTCAATGTACAGTATGCGTGGTTACACAAACACAGGTTTGTTTGTTTTTCAGAGGAGACTGCAAGAATCAAGTGCATCAGATCAGACACTCAGTGCCTTACCTACGTCACTCTTCTGCATGTCACTATGGATGCCAGCGACTACTTTATTGTTCCCAGAGTCTGTAAAGTTTCTGACGCAGTACTTTACCTTCTGGACTTTCTTTGAATTTCAGGAATTCAAACCTAAACCTAAAACCTGATATATTACACTGATTTACCTACGTACTGTAGCTACACAATGCCTGCTGCTACTATTCATGCCATGCATTTACACTTCCAACGCAAGGACTTTGGCTGGTTGAAGGCTGTTTGTTCTATTATGTCTCTCCCTCGTGATGGAAATGGCTTTTCATTCGGTATGAAGATTGCTACGGTGACAGCCATTTGAAAAGGCAGGGCCCCCTCACACACACAGGAACGTGCATACACACACACACACACACATACACACACACACACACACACGTGCACACACACACACACACACACACACAGAAGATTGCGGCGGTGACAGCCGTTTGAAAAGGCAGGGCCCTCTCTTTTCTCTGCCCTGACCTCGCCACTGCTTCATTCGTACAACATTGCATGCTGCTGGATCTCAATACAACCGCTATTAACTGTTAGGAAAGGATAAAACACCAACCTATTAGATGTGTGTGAGTGTGTTTCTTTAAGTATTCTTGTAGCTGTGTGTGTCTGTGCATGAGTGTGGATGGGTGAGAAATAGAACACAAATGGATGAGTTTGTTTTATTTCTTGTTTTATTAGTTTTGGCTATTCCATGTGTATTTGTGTATATATGTTAGTGTAACTCATATGTGTGTGTGTGTGTGGGTATGAGTGAGAGAGAAAGAGCAGGCTAGATTTAGTACTCATTCATTATATCATTGTTACTGGTTTACATCATGACATGAGAGAGAGAGAAAGAAAAAAGAAAAAAAGAGAGAGTTGTCCTTGCATGCACTTGTACATTTCTCTATGTGTGTGTGTATTTTTGTGTGTGTGAATGTGCCTATGCATGTGCATATGTGTGCATCTGCATGTGCGTGTGTGCGTGTGTGTGTGTGTGCGTGTGTGTGTGTGTGTATTCAAGCATGAAAGCTGCCATGTCATTTTGTCTCTCTTGTGGTTGTGAAGCTAAAACCTTCTCAGTGCCGAGGCCCTGTAATGTAATGCATGCGTATGCCTGGCCTTCAGCTTTGATGCTATACTTTACTCCAGCGAGACTCTCATTATTGCCCAGCTTCATGCTCTTGATCCGCTCAGACACACACACACACACACACACACACACACACACACACACACACACACACACACACACACACACACACAGACTCTCCCAGAAGCTCCATCTCACGAGGCTGCCTAATTATAAGGCAGAGATCTATGTTTATGACCAGCCCAACCAGCGCCGTGCCCCAAGTCTATTTCATGAGGGAACAGGACCATATGCACACACACAC
>CM059273.1:2129854-2134854 GCA_030347295.1 Setipinna tenuifilis | reverse complement strand
CCCCCACACACACACACACACACACACCACACACACCCCCCCCCATTCCACCCGAAGAGAATAACTCACAATGACAGGTGGCTTCAAGGCTGAGCAGGCTTCCTGTTCAGACATTCAAATCACACCTTAAACAATTCAATTAGGCCCTGTGAAGCTCCGCTCTGCTATGGTGTCTGTGGGTCTCTGGAGTGGGGCTTTCCTTTCAAGTCATCTCTTGTTAGGTGAGCTGAGCCCGTGGTCTCTGTGTGAGCTCCATAGTGCCTTTGATGGGGCAGGCTGAGGCTGAGGACACGACTCAAACGCTTTGACTGCTACGTCAAGTGAGCCGGTTGGCTTTTGGCTCAGTTTCCCTTCTCTTTCTCTTTGTTTTTAAAACAGGGCCTCCCCTGAGGAGTTTGTGTTTATGTAAATTTGTTTTTAATCATGGGAGGCTTTGTGTGTGTGTGTGTGTGTGTGTGTGTGTGTGTGTGTGTGTGTGTGTGTGTGTGTGTGCTTTGATGCCGAACCACTTTGCTACGTTTCACATCATTATGGCATATGTTGTAGATGTAAGGTGAGTGAGGGAGTGTTTTGTGTGTGTGTGTGTGTGTGTGTGTGTGTGTGTGTTATGGCATATGTTGTAGATGTAAGGTGAGTGAGGGAGTGAGCGAGCGGGCAAGCGAGCGGGTAAAACGACGTGTTGATTGCGGCATCCATCCCGCGGCCTCTCTCAGGAGATGTCAGGCCTGGATAGTAATGACAGAGAAGCCAGGAGCACTCAGGCCATTATACAGGGGAGAGTGGCCAGGGCCGCACTAATTCACACGCGGCGTGACAAAGAGAGTGAGAGGTCTCCTCTGTGTTATTATGTGGCGAGAGATGGGCGAGAGTTCGCCGGTCCTGCCGTTATCCATTAACGGGTTCCAGCGGCGGCACTGGCCTCACGATTGTTATTTTCATATTTGAAATTACTGTCAGGTGCGGCTGCCTGTCTTACCACTCACGCTGAGAATCCCAAAGTTCAATTCAATTACTTCCCCCTTTCACGATGTCATTTCCTGGCGGAGATTGGAACAGTAAGTGGACTTCAGCAGTCGGCTCCTGCGTGATGTCACACAGACATGATAAACCTGTGTGTGTGTGTGTGTGTGTGTGTGTGCATGTGTGTATGTGTGTGTGTGTGTGTGTGTGTGTGTGTGTGTGTGTGCGTGTGTGTGTGTGAGAAGAATGAATGGGCTTCAGCAGTCGGCTCTTGCATGCAGTTATGTAGTGTTGACACAGTCACCATGACATGATAAACCTGACATCTCCTGAATACGGGGACCTGCTCCAGAGATAGAGTACATGTCTCAGTGCTGCTCCACAGATACACTACATGATGCATGTCAAAGTGCTGTTTTACTATCAGAGAGGAGCCTCATGCCTGCTTTATACTGTGTGTATATGTGTGTCTCTGTGTGAGAGAGAGAAAGAGAGAGAGAGAGAGAGAGAGAGAGAGGGAGAGAGAGAGAGGGAGAGAGAGAGAGAGAGAGCAAGAGCAAGAGAAAGAGAGAGATATGAGAGAGAGAGAAAGAAAATGTACTGTATGTTTTTTTGTATGTGTGTGTTTGTGTGTGAGTATGTACTATATGTGGTAATGTTGTTTGTCAGATCATCACAGGCAGAGGGCAGTTGTGTGTCATCCTCTGTCTAGCCCACCCCACCTCTCCTCCGTCCACCTGTCTCAGTGCTGTTTGACTATCAGAGAGAAGCCTCATGCCTGCTTTATACTGCTGTGTGTATCTGTGTGTCTCTGTGTGTGAGAGACAGCTAGAGAGAGAGAGAGACAGAGAGAGAGAGAGAGAGAGAGAGAGAGAGAGAGAGAGAGAGAGAGAGAGAGAATGTACTTTATGTTTTTTTTCTATGTGTGTGTGTGTGTAAGTATGCACAATATGTTGTAATGTTGTAATCACAGGCAGAGGGCAGTTGTGTGTCATCCTCTGTCTAGCCCACCCCTCCCCACCTCTCCTCCGTCCACCTGTGGGCACCACTGCCAAAACTGTAGCTCATGGCTCACCTTCGAGGCTCAGACCCCCCCCACCCCACAGACACACACACACACACACACACACACACACACCCACTCCCCCCAGGCTTACCCTGTGCTGCCCTGCTGTTTACCTAGAGTGATTGGCACGCCGGAAATGAAATGATAATCCAGGCAGAGGCTGCCCTCCAGACCCAAATCTCTCTCTCTCTCTCTTTTTCTCTCTCTCTCTATACCTCCCTCCCTTCCTCTCCCTCTCTCGATCTTTCCTCCTCTCTGTCTCTACCTCCCTCCCTCTTTCTCTCTCTCTCTGTCTCTCTCTCTCTCTTTACCTCCCTCTCCATCCCTCCCTCCCTCTCTATCTTTCCTCCCTCTCTGTCTGGCCAGCCTGGGGCCAGGGGAGCTGCTGGCTTTCTGCTGTATCATTTCCATGGTCACCCTCAAAGGCCCTCTCCAAACCCACACTCCACACCCCACACCCCACCCCACACCTCCTCTCCACCCCACACCCCACCCCTCCTCTCCAAACCCACACCCCACACCACCCCACCTCCTCTCCACTCCGCACCCCACACCCACACCCCACCCCCACGCCTCCTCTCCAAACCCACACCCCACACCCACACCTTCTCTCCACTCCATACCCCACACCCACACCCCACCCCCATACCCCGCGCCTCCTCTCCACCCGCCTCTGTCCCGGCCTCACCCTGGAGGACAGCGTGAACTCTGTGAACTCTGTGACCTGCTCTTCTGCATGTGGAGGGGCATGTGGAGCAAGCATGTATTTATAGGGGCCGCATGGTCAGATAGCATCTTAATGCGCCAGGAAGCAGTGGTTTTGGGCTATCGATGTCATTTCCTCTTGGGCGGATGCATGCGGTTTTACTGTGTTCATATGTTACTGCCCATATGCTAAAATGTAGTATGGGATGTTTTTGAACCGTGTTTGTGCATGTGTGTGTGTTTGTGTTTGTGTGCTGACACTCCTGTATTAAAGTGTGTATCTTTTGGCCTGCAGTGAGGTTCTCTGCATTCCCCATAGGGTGTGTGTGTGTGTATGTGTGTGTGTGTGTGTGTGTGTGTGTGTGTGTGTGTACAGTATGTGGATGACTGCACAATCGTAATATGAACTACAACTGGAGCTACTTTATAAGGTGAAATGGTGATTGCTGGTGCCTGTGCTTTGACAGTTAAGAAAAATAACACAGCAATGCAGAGTAGATGTATTGCACCAATCCTCAGCAATGTCCTACAACACAACACTCTATCTCCAATCTGATGACTGCAGCACATGATCGAAAGGGGGGCTAACAGTGTTATTCTATCCAGACCTTACTGTGGGATTGCGGCCCTTCAGTCATAACAAAAACACTATGGGAAAAAAAGCGTCCAACCAACCCGATCATGGTTAAATGGTAAAATGAACAAAAATGAAATCCTTCAGGCGTGGGAGGCAGAACTGCTGCAGAGTGACATTCTTCACTCCGCTCCCTCTCCACGCTCTTCCCCACACACACACACACACACACACACACACACACACACACACACACTTCCCCTGATGCATGAAAGCATGACTGATGAGAGACTGATTGATCTAATGAATCAGATAATGAAGCAGGAAGCTCTGTGATTCACTGACAGTAAGCCACACCTGCTATGAGAGATAGCGATTCGACTAATTATTGATACGACAGAACAATTGAGCAAATATAAAATTATCCAGTTATAATATTCTACAATCCAAAATAGAAAATGCTTAAATTCCAATGTAACTCCATTCACATCATACAAATACATTCACATCATACAAATACATTCACATCATACAAATACATTCACATCATACAAATACCGCGGCATTTTAATAGTGTTATGGCTGTGACAAAATGTCAACTTCTATGTGCAATTGCCTGAGATTGGATTTTCCTCTTGTCATCTCCGACTCCTGTGTGCATGTATATGTGAAACCCCCTCCCACTCTCCCTTCCACCCCCAACTCCATCTCATCACTGACTCCTGTGTGCATGTACTATATGTGAAATCCCCCCCTTCCACCCCCAACTCCATTTCATCACTGACTCCTGTGTGCAATCCCCCCCCCCACCCCCCACTACATTTTATCACTGAATCCTGTGTGCATGTATATGTGAAACCCCCTCCCACCCCCCCTCACTCCATTTCATCACTGACTCCTGTGTGCATGTACATGTGAAACCCCTTCCACCCCCAACTCCATCTCATCACTGACTCCTGTGTGCATGTACTATATGTGAAAACCCCCCCCCCCCCCCCCCCCCCCACTCCATTTCATCACTGAATCCTGTGTGCATGTACTATATGTGAAATCCCCTCCCACCCCCCACTCCATCTCATCACTGAATCCTGTGTGCATGTATATGTGAACCCCCCTCCCACCCTCACCCTTCCACCCCCCCACTTCATCTCATCACTGCTCCCATTATTTATTTATTTTGGTACTTTCGTGATTCGTGATGCATGTTGTTCTGCTGGGGGGGGCGATGCTCCCCTCCCAATAACGCCACAAAGCCCTGGGAGAGACATGCATCACAGTCCGCTTATTGCTCTTTTTCATCACATCACGGAAGAGGGGGCGGGGGGGAAAGGAAGCAGAACACGTGATGGTGGGAAAAAAACTGCATGTCGGGTCAGGAAAGAGGCATCCCTCCTCCGCTGTGTATTTTGTAATATGCAGCGGCAGCAGCAGCAGCAGCCTGTGGCGTCACTGAAGGGGGGATAAACAGGCCCCCGCCCCCCCCCCCCCTCCAGTCCCAGTGGCTCTGCAGGCGATACACAGCCCCCCCTCAGCCCCAGTCCCAGAGGGCTGTGCAGGGATGGGATGGGTGGTGGTGGGAGCAGTGGGTGGGTGGGTGTCTCCTACGCTCAGAATCTCACACATGCTCTGCGCATATTAGAAAAACGCCATTGTTTAGCTGAAGGGGCAATGCACACAGCTCCACGGTGGATCACG
>CM059273.1:2102354-2124854 GCA_030347295.1 Setipinna tenuifilis | reverse complement strand
GGAGAGAGAGGTGGGAGGTTTGGAGGAGGAAGGAGATGGAAATACAGAATATGATTAGCATTTAAAACGCTCTGGGTTTCTCAGTCATGTGACACTCACCACCACCACCACACTCACTGGGTGCATATATTATTCATTCATATCAGTGATGGATACCTGTGAAGGCACCTGGAAGCTGTAGGCTGAGCTTCACGAGCATCTGAATAAACCTCACACTAGTATTGTGCTCCCATACGCTTTGTGTCCTTTCTCCGCATGTGTGCACACACACACACACACACACACACACACACACACACACACACTCCCATACCTTTGTGTCCTATTTTCAGTCCTGTTCTCAGCATGCGTGCATGTTTGTGCTCCTATACCTTCTTTGTCCTTTCTCAGCATGTGTGCATGTTTGTGTCTCGCGCTAAAAGAAAAGTTTGTTTTGGCCGTAGTTGGGAGTGACAGTGATTAATGGTGCATCGCAGGTGTTGTGGATGCCGTGTGTGTGCAGGCGTGTGTATCGTGTTGCAGGCATGGCATGGAATGGCCGGCAGCTGTGTGCTGGTCTTGGTCTTGGCTACTGACGGGCACACACACAGGGGTGATAATGAGAGCGAGTGTGTAGTTGTGTAGGTGATGTACCTGGGCCTGACAGTCCCTCACTGCCCCCAACACTCCACACAGACTCCAGCACGCTAATTATCGGCTTGCTGCAAAGACACGGTGACACAAATACCTCTCTTCACTTGCCCTTTCTTCCTCTCCGATGCTAAACTAAACACGGAACCTCTGGTGTGTAATTATGGTAACAATGCAGTACTCAGGCACTCTAGGTGTCAAAGTGTCACCTCTCTTCATAGTGGTGCAGAAACCTCCACAGGAGTGAACACTGCCTTTCTTATTTACTTTTCCCACCTCTTTCTTTTGTCCTTGTACTCTTCCATGTGTTGTCCTGCTGATGTTTGTCACCATGGTTTCCATTCTCAAACACATCCTCCTGCATTCTGTAGAATCTCAGCTGGGTTCTTCTGGAGCTGATAATGGAATGCTCTGTGGTTCTATATGGGCCTCAGCGGGTGAGATGCAACTCAGCCTGGTGCCCATTCTGGCTGGCATATCCTCCACCAGCACATTACCTTCACCACAAATGCCCCATCTGTTGGCATGGCGATGGCTATTCAATACATACCACTATCTTCACACCCACCTAGGGCCACCACACAGTTTCATACACACACACACACACACACACACACACACACACACACACACACACACACACACACACACCTCTCTCTCTCTCTCTGTTTTTCTTTCTTTTACACACACTTACATACACACGTGCACACAAACACACACACACATATAGTGGCATACACACACACAGTGACATGCACACACACACACACCCAATCACACACACAAACACAGTCACATACACACACACACACACACAGACACATAGTCACATACACAGTGACACTCACACACACACACACACACACACACACACACACACACACACACACAGACCCTTACAAGCACACATGCACAGAGGACAGTAATGGAATCGGCCTGTACTGTATGTCCCGTCGCTCTGCAATGTTCCATCCCCTTGCTGCCAATAAGCTGTGACCGCCTGAGACACATCTTCTCGAGCGCCACAATGCTCGTCTGCTTCTTATTCAACAACACCCCCCATGCACACACACACACACACACACACACACACACACACACACACACACACACACACACACACACACAGGGAAGACTCACAACACCCCCCCTCCAGCATATTCTTGCAGGCAGCTATAATGTGTTTTCTCCAGAGCGTGCCCCAAGTACAATTTCATGCTTAGACAAACGTGAGTGCCAGCAAACAATGTCTCTGTACAGTAGATAGCGGTGGGATAAGGACGCCGGCATTTCGTTCGGCCATTACCATATGAAGTGCCGGGGTACACACATCCTCTTACTCCCGCCTTCAGCCTTCAGCCGATAAGCAGATAGCCTGACTGGCCATGGGCCAGGGTAATCTCCGCCTGGGCCAAGGTGCAAGGCACGATAACTGCGCCAGTGTCCCTGAAAGCAACATTTACCAGATGAAAACATCGTCCTGCTCCGCGGTCAGGTCGATGTTGTTTCACTGATGCATAAATTGTCTGGAGTGTGTGTGTGTGTGTGTGTGTGTGTGTGTGTGTGTGTGTGTCTGTGTGTGTGTGTGTGTGTGTGTGTGTGTGTGTCTGTGTGTGTGTGTGTGTGTGTGTATGTGTTTGTGTGTGCTTCTGCAGAATGCTGTGTTTGTTTTTATGTTTCTTGGGGGATGAATCTGTCCTTACGTTAGGGTAAGTGTGCACAAATTTTTGTATATGTATATGTATATGTATATGTATATGTATATGTATATGTAAATGTAAATGTAAATGTAAATGTAAATGTACTGTATATGTATATGCTTATGGCTTTATGT
Source organism: Setipinna tenuifilis (assembly GCA_030347295.1). Lineage (NCBI taxonomy): Eukaryota > Metazoa > Chordata > Actinopteri > Clupeiformes > Engraulidae > Setipinna > Setipinna tenuifilis. Next base: position 2,122,390 of record CM059273.1, on the reverse strand, counting down.
CCATAGATCTGCCTGTATGTATTGCAGTGTGTGTGTGTGTGTGTGTGTGTGTGTGTGTGTGTGTGTGTGTATGTTTGTATTTTAATATTCAAGCGGAAGCTGGACGGATTGACTTGTTTGGACTACTGGAAGCTAGGGCTGTAAACACACTGGTATGTAGCTGCTTGCACAAACACACAGTTTTAAGCAGTTTTTCCTTCATTTTGAGTCATACATGCGACCGTGCTGTGTGGAAAGGTGTCTGCTGATGTTAAGTTTCGCGGTGACATTTCTAGCATGTTAAGACGCTAGCAGTAAAAAAAGTAGTCATCTGGGAAACATGCACTAGCACACTCATGGGCTCTACTCTGACATTTTGAAAATAGGTCCTGAGAGACGAATTATGTAAAAGTCTTCTTTTAAATAATTATTTTACGCAACTTCTGTTGCCTCAACTTTTATGTGAATTAACTGTATCTTTTTTTCTGGTGTATTTGCAAGTAATCTACATGCGATATTGATTCTCCCTCTTGATCAAGCAAGCTGCAGAGACAGAGTTTGTGTGTGTTTGACTTTAAAACACCCATTGGATGAGAACACCTGGACCAAAGTCCAGTCACGTAAGAATTGGAGTCTGACACATACAGTATCTCAGACCTGTAGTGTACTTCAGATTGGTGAATGGAGCATCAGCAGCGGTGTGAGCCGGGAGTCTGATTGTCAGGGGAGGTGAGGGGAGAGGTATGGTGTAGGGGGGATTCTATCCTATTTTATTTCCTGAGTTCGTCAGTGTAGCGCTGACAGCGTGATGTGACTTACTGCACTCCACAGATGGGGAATAGTGTGGGCTATGATTGCCGTCAAAGACAGCCCGCGGATGATGGGAGAAAAGACTCTCAGATATCCAGAGATAGAGAGAGAGAGTGAAAGAGAGTGTGTGAGAGAGACAGAGACAGAGACAGAGAGACAGAGACAGAGAGAGAGACAGAGACAGACAGACAGAGACGGAGAGAGAGAGAGAAAGAGAGAGGGGGAGAGAGAGAGAGAAAGAAAGAGAGAGAGAGAGAGAAAGAGTGAGTGAGAGCGAAACGTGAAATCTATGTCATCCGGCTAAGATGGATAGAGCTTTGAGCAGCACGCTTTTATATTGGACTGCGATGGCGTTGCTGTGGCTATCACTTACTTCACAGGTAATAGCACACACATATACCAGAACATATGAACCTCATACTGCCTCCATCATTCTAGCCTGGATTGCATTGGGAAGTAATATTATTGCAGTTTTTCTGCCTGTCATTTGTGTAGCTGCTGTCCAGTACCATCCATGATGGGCAGAAACATTACTTACTGGTCCATAACTGTTGCAACAGCCAGAGCAAGTTTATGACATGACTGGGTCATCGCTGACACTCCAAACAAAGAAGAGTGTCTCCAGTCAGCGCTGGTTTTCATCATTTGTCAAAACACAGACTGAAAAAGGGAGTGATTGTTTGACAGTTTGCCGCTGACAATTATTGTTGAAAAGAAATCAGCAATGGAAAACTCAGAACTTACTTCTTTGTGTAGAAAGTGTAGAAAGGACCAAAACTCTAGAATAATGACAGAATTTAGTGTTCCGGAACATGGAAACGTCATTCAGAAAGAATCAGAATCTAATGTGTTATATTGAAACATCTGTCCTATCCTAATAGGCAATATTGCCTTCTGAATGAATCTTATTTCGCTCCCAAATCTGCCTTGATTTCCTGTTCTTGCTCGCTGTGCTATGCAAACACATAATGGTTTGGCCCCCACAGAATGATGAGAGAAACAGGCAGAAAACTCTAACAAATGAAGCTGCTTTACTTGGTTGTGGTTTCTCAGCATCTCATCTTAACTGTTCCACTGGTAGGAATTTTAAACAACCCAAACAATGTGTCTTTTGTCATGGGAATGTTTGAAGAGATATCTGGTACACTGTTCTTATTCTTTGGATTTTTAACAATTCCTGTGCACACTGCCTTATGGTGATGCCACATTGCCTGCATTGTCTCCTCCTCTACAAGTCAAAAACACCAGCAGGGTATGTTGGCACCTCTGTCACATCCATTAGAACTGCCATAAGAACATACTTTTGTCCATTGTATTGAGTTTTACATTGCAATAGAAGGGTTTGCTCTGCACCGGGATCTGTGTAGGCATCTCCTAGATTTTTACATTGTGCCCCTTCACTTGAAGTTTTCAACAGTGTGACTACTTTCTTATGTTACATTATGTTACAGGTTAATCTGCTCTCCCATAGTTCTCTCCTCCATCTTAGCAGACATAGGGTGGGTGGAGGCTACCTCAAAGCTTATGTATGGCAGAAAAAAGTGGGAGACCCATTTGACACCATTTGACACTTTAATTGCACCAGTTTCCCAGTTCCCTGTTTTTCATTAATTTCACATAGCTGTTTTAGCTTTATCAGTCCTGCTGTTTACCCTGCATTACTACATTAGTACATTGTGAACATCATGCCTGTTCTCTTATCTCTCTCTCCTCTACATGCAGTCCCTTCTTCAGGAACAAGGGACTTCTTAAGTATCTATTGTCACCATTTTTCCTCCAGGTAATGAGGTTTTGCCCCAGTCTCTGTCTGACCCAACCCAGTTAGAGCACATGTAACAACCTCCAGTCATAACCATGAGCTCTCATAAACTCCCCATAACAACACTCACTCCCCTGTGCCGCCACAAACAACACACGGGGCTAGCGGCGTCTCTGAGCTTAGCAACTTGCTCAGCTGTGAAATGGGGCTTTAAACTGTGAGCAATTATCGAGTAATGAGCTCAAGGCCTCATCCCAGCAGACACAGGCGACGATAACTGATAAATTAAAAAGTTCTAATTACCAAATCCCATTAGGTTATTTGTGTGTTTGGGAAAAAAAAGAAAGGGGGGATTAAAAAGTTTTTTGATCAGACAGTTTGGATTGAGGTTTGCTGTAATTTTTTGTTCGTAGAGTTTTTGTAATGAACTACATGACTGCTTCAGGTGTTCTAATTTAACGATGAAACAAAAGCCCCCCCACCCCCGGGTCCTATCACCCAGTGGCAAAGATCAAGAGATGCATGAATATTTCACCAGCTTCAAACAGTCACTAACCTGAGGGTCCCACGTGACAAGGAATGGCCGAGGGCGTGCGACAAAAGTGAAAAAAGTAACTTTTTTAATGACCTAATATCTACTTTAAAAAACCTTCCCACACCCAGAATAAATATTTTTTCCAATAAGGTTTAATATGTTAACCACCTATTTAAATGTAAAATCCTCTGGAGAAAGGTTGTGAATATTTGATCTCACAGCCCGTTTTGTAGAGCAAGCCATTTTAAGAGTACAGAAAAGCTCGAAAAATCTCAGAAGCCATTTTGATAAATTCAGAGTATAATGGGCCTGGCAATGTTCCTCCCTCTGTGTGATGAGATGGAGGGGGCGGCGAAGATGCTTCTCCTGCTCTCACGTCAGCGTTAAAAACAATAACATCAGCACAGACAATCATGGTCTGTTACACTGAGCAATGCTGTTTTTCCCCCCTTCTGACGACCGAGCTTTGAGACTGTAATCCGACGCGTAGCAGTTAAGAGAAACCATAATTTATAAATCTTGAAATGCCATCTAGTATATTCTGTGCGGTGACTGATGCTGTTGTTTTATCAGAGGCTGACGACGCCTGTGCCAAGCAGTTCTGTTGTAATTGAATGTTTGGGGAATTGCTTTTTCTTCCACCGCTCATCGGCTTATTCTTTCATCAGTGTCCCAGGGCTTACTTACTTACAGTTCCGCACATCTATGACATTTTGTTTCATTTGCGCTTGCGACTGCTGCCGTGGAGTCTTGACATATAGCGAGCAGCGGCACGGCACGGCACAGACACGTTAATGTCTCACGGTTTGTCCTCAGATGGTACCAACTTAGCGTCCCTCAGTCTTTTTAAAGAGAACCTGTGCTTACACTTTATTTAACTGTTCCTGTTACATCAATAAGGTACTTTCTTTGTAACAAAGTGTATCACAATATCTAAGGTTGTGTACTTACACTGTACCATAGTGTTAAGGTTGGGGTTAGTATTAGGTATGTACTGTACAGTGTAAGTTCATAATATTACATGTTATTACATATACTGTAGATACACTAAAAAGGAAAGGTAAAGGTAAAATAAAGTGCAGGTAAAATAAAGTGCAACCGAAATTGTCTCTGCACTGCTCACCTACAACTGGCAGGATATAATTACTTCGGAAGCAAATGTGAAGTCAACACACATGATGGAGACAGGAGGATGCACGCTGGATTATCATGATTGTGCTTTCATGGCTTAGTTATTAAGTGACCCACATGGCAGGGCATAAGAGGGGTTATTTTTACTATCTTACTATGAACATGTCATTCTAAATGGGCATAAGTGCTCTGCTTTAGCACTCAACTCAAGGAAGTACGAAGAATAGATGAATAAGTAACACTTCCACAGCATTATTATCACATATTCAACATCATTATCACAACCATCCTCCCTTTTACCACCTTCCTGTCAAGTTGCAAAATCTACACCGGAAAAAGTTAACCCATCATGAGGAAAAAAAAAAGACTCGTAACATGGTTCCTGTCCTTGTTTCACCTTAATTTGTATTAATTAAATAATGTGTTAGTGTATTAAATAAGTGTTTTCCTGTTTCCCCAGTCTGCCATGGTGATGCGAATCAAAGGGCAAGCTGTTTGATTTTCAGCCCCTTCATGGCTGTATCAAACGTAGTGAATCACCTTTCCCACCCTCCAGGCTGGGTGTGCTTTGATGGACACGTTTGATGATCAAACTCTGTGCTGCATGTGTTCAGTACTAATGATGGCGGTGATTAGGAGGAGGTCTAAGTGCATCTCACAGTGACCTGTGGAGACACAGTGACCTGTACCATCCCGGTGCACCTGTTTGCCACATACCTGCAGGCGTCTTTTCATCTCCACTGCATGTAGCTACATTACACGCGTGCCCACATTCGCAATGACAAGCGCACGCTGTTCATACAAGGATACAAGCATACAAGGATACAAGGGTACAAGGATGTTTTACTGTCAGTCACATGCATAGACATACTGGGTAGAGTAGGACATGCAGTGATCTTACAGGTCTTTCCAGGCTTGACAGCAACGATGGAGAGAAACAACTTTCGGTAACACTTTCTATGAACCTAGTGTTCATAATGCACTATAAACACATTCATTAAGAGTTATAACACATGTATGAGGCTTTATAATGATTGACATAAGTGTTCACAACTATTTATATATACTCAGGTTTCTCTCTGGCATGGAGAACTGAGACTCCATGTTGTTGACCGTGCGTTACCATTTCAGGCAATTATTAGCAGCAAATCAATATCTGCGTTCATAAATATTTCCTGTGTGTTAGTGCCCCCCTCTATAGTCTGACTCATGTTCGTAAACAGAGACTGTTTTGATGTGTGTATAGGTTATGCATTTCACAGTAAGGTCATCCACACGGTTTCTGTATCTCACTGCAGTGTCTCCATGACTGCATGTTCTAAATCAAAGAATATTAATAATTCATTTTCAACATTTGATGCATTTTTAATTTCTCACTTCTCTACACTTTTCAGTTATTTCACAGCTTTGGCATTGCCGGGGGCATTTGTTTACACACACAACACACCATGAATCTCTGTCTCTGTCTTTTCAGTCAAACTGCAATCCAACCTGCAGCATTTTTAACAACAAATCACATTTCAGACTCTCACTCTGTTTTAAACGTATGGATACCATGAATCTCTGTCTTTTCAGTCAAACTGCAATCCAACTTGCAGCATTTTTAACAACAAATCACATTTCAGACTCTGACTCTGTGTCGAACTTATGGACACTTTTCTCGCCTCTCGCCTCTCTTCTCCTCCCTCACAGGCTGCCAGCAGAAGCAGGAGGATTAGCAGACATAAAGACCAGCTGGGACAAACTGTCAAAGTGTTCAAACACACAAAAAAAATGAGAAAAGCAGTGTCACTGAAACTGAAACTTTGGGATGGAAAAGTCAACTTAATGGAGGAAAATGCACTCGTCGTTCTTCACAAGCTGTGTAAAAGCATCACATATTACTATATATATACCTTTGCACACACACACACACACACACACACACACACACACACACACACACACACACACACACACATATGTGTAGGGCTCTGTGCCTTCATTTGTTGCCAATCTGCGAGGGCTGAGTGCTGAAACAGTGAGTTTTAGTAGGCCCCCGCTGTGAGTCCCGCATATCTGCGCTCAAGCATCACATGAGGAACAGCTTTAATAAATCTGTGTTGTCCTGGAGGGGCGGCCATTCCTCATCTGCGCTGCCAGAAGGAAGGAGGAAAAATCTGCTGAATGTGAGATTGTGGTGAAGCTCAGGAAACATACAGCCGTCTCACTTCAAGCATGGCAGTGACTACGCATACTTACAGCAGGTACTGTATGTACATGCACGCACTCACACGGACACACACACACATTGCACAGGCATGCACGCACACGGACACACACACACACACACATACACACACACACACACACACACACACACACATTGCACATGCACGCACACACACACGTTAACACACACACACACATTGTGGCAAGAATAAAATTTGCTTCAACCAAGACTTAGATCACCAAAAAAAAAACTGAGAAGCTTTTCCACCAAAGCCAGAAAACTGACACTGGGGTAGACAGTGTTGACGTGGCTCAGCGTGGCCTTGCAAGTTTGGAGACAGGCAGCTTTTTAATTCCTCCCAAAGAAAATCCAGTTCAGACGTGACTGAGTGCTGCTGAATATGTATCACTACCGCAGTGGTCCAGGGACTGGAGGCCCTTAGGAGGTTGCCATGGCGATTCCCAATGATGATGGGGGGACAGATGCAGAGGCAAACTCACCTCAGTGGTCCTGATGCCAAAAAACACCATTACTGCAGCAACAAGCCAATAACACTCATGTAATTGCAGCTAAACGGCCAAACACTGCCAAGCACACACATCTCTGTTGTTGCCTGGCAAAAAATGGCGAAATGATTGGTTTAACTTAATTATTAACACCGTCGGAAAGCAAAAGCCGTGATTTATGGACTATAAAAGTATTTTCCAGAATAGAACTCTGCAACTTAATCTTGCTACAGTAGGCCTCCGTGTCAGTCAGTGTTACAGAGCTCATGCATACAGACTCAAAGTAAGACATTAAAGTAGCATTGTGTATAGTCTGTGTTTTTGTGGGATAAATAATTAATGATGAGAGATTATTGTTGACAGCAGTGAATCGTTTGATGTTGCCAGACTGCCACCAATGAAGTGTTCCTGACATTAGTCATTTGGATATAAAGACGTCAAAGTAAGGAGAGCAAATAACTGTGATCAAAGTGTACACACACCTAGCGCAGTTTGTAAACAGACAGGTATTGCATCTCGTTGGGCTTAACACACACATACACACACACACACACCACACACACACACACACACACTCACTCACACTCTCACACACTCTCTCACGCAGACACACACACACACACACTCACACACACACACCATCTCAGGTCAGACCAGATCAATGAAAGAAAAATACATAGCTTCAGGCTTTCTGTGGATCTGTTTACCTTCCTAAATACTATAAACACTGACTGACATCATGTTTACAACAAACTAGATCCTCACACATGCTCTCTACATAGTAGAGTAGAGTAACTTTATTAATCCTGAAGGAAATTAAGGCAACATGCTCATGACAGAGGGACATAGTACCAGCCTTACAGAGTAAAAGTCCCGTCAAATATTACTTCTACTTGTGCACTTAACACAGGTCATTTACTAACTGTAACCACCTCATTTGCTGGATAGTTGTGCTCATTCGAGTAAGACTGAGGGTTAGGCATTAGGGGTAGATGAGGAGGGCTGAGTGATGTAATAACAATGCAACAATCAGGTAATAGTATTATTCCTGGGCTGAGAGGCTGGCGGCACTGGCTATGCTAGGCTAGGCTGGGTGGATGGGGAATTAGGGATGGAGGATTAGGGTTACGGCTTAATTACCAAGGCCACATCACCCACCTCTGCTCACATCACATGATTGGTTTAGACGTGTGGTTGCCCTAATGCACTCCTCTCCTCTGTGCATGTTCCTCTCAGAGGTGCTAAAGGGGTAGCGGATGCCTTTGCACAGTTGACTGAGAAGCCCATTCCCAGTTGCGGTTTTTGGCACAGGCAAACAGGGCAGCTGCCCGGGGCGCCATTTTGTGGGGGGCGCCACGAGCGCGGGGTGTTCAGAGGTTGTCTCGCCTGGGGAGTGAAACACTGTAGAACCGCTACTGCTCATGCCACATAATCGAGGGGGTGGGAGGTTCAGTCTGGCTCAAGGTCATTTCCTGAACCCACCCTATCCTTCCCTTTCATTTCCTGTCATCTTTCAACTGCCCCATCTGATTAAAAGGATAAAAGGCCCCAACAAATAGCTTAGAAAACAGAAGTGGTAAACAAAGTGCAGGATTTGAGTTGTGAGGGACCATAACAAAGCACATCATGTTGGAAGCCCACAGCTTTGCATATATTAGTGCTAAGCTAAAGACAGCAGGAGTGATCCTGGGCTAGCGCAACAGTTTTGCAACACATTGCAACAGTTCTTCACATAACGTGGCAGCAACAAAAAAGCTGTAACTCCAGTCTGTCCTTTATAAGGTCCTTAAATGTACTACTAATTTAACTGTCATGTACAAATAAAAAAATAATAATTTGTAAGACTGATGAGAGACAGTAGGACTGCTGGCACAACAAGCTGATTCTCCTTTTTTATGTCAAAACATGTCTGGCATTAGTCTGGTGTTTTGTGCCTGCCATCTTCAAGCAGCATGTTATTGACGTGCCTGTGGTCAGAGGAGCCTGGGGACCAGGTGTTTTGTATGCACTGATATCACAGCACTGCACAGAGCCCAGCACATCTCTCCATGTTGTGTTTGTGCGTGTCTTTTCTTGTCTTTTCTATTCTGATCTATGCCAGTGTTCCCTTTTCTCCTTTTCTTTTCTTCTGTATTGTCTAAAAGCAGGCAAGACACAGGTCTGCCTCTGGTGGAAAAGAAATGTCTTTTGTTTTGTTGTGTCTAATTATGTTGGCTAATTGTCAGTTAGCTCACACTGCTGTAGGCTTTTTGTGGTCTTGAACATAGCAGTGACAAAGAAGAACACGAAGCATTGTTTGATGTTAGTGGGAAAATAGAATTTTTACTGTTTGTCTTTAATTTAGAGGAAAAGATGTAATTAAAAGCGGCCATAGAAAAAAAAAACAGATACATGAAACAGGAGTCACTTCAGTATTATGTGTGTTTAATAACCCAATAATTGTTGTGTAATTTAATTACTTTGCAAAGCAGTGGGGAGACAATTGGTGTGATATAATTATAACTTTGAAATTGCTTTAAACTAATATTTTGATATCTCTTTCTGGATTATTAGATAAATGATTACTGCACTCATAACACACTATGTAATCATGTTTCCAGACTGACATGTTAACATCTATTTACTGATACGAGTTACAATCCTTGGTTTTCCCAGTGAAGATGTATCTTATTTTAATATTCGCTGAGGAAGCTACATATGACATATTTGCAGATGCTAGCTAATTCTGCACTGAACTGGGATGTAAACAAATCGTCTCTAAATTAATGTGCTTCCCCAATCTACTGAATAAATATTTTAACATACAGAGATGTCAACACTCAGAATGTACCTTTCAGAAAATGTCTCTTTCTGGACTCAACAAAAAGAAAAAGTTTGTTTGTAGTGCTCTTTGGATGGGATACTTTTAGCAACAAACCAGGAGAAACTCGGCCTTAAGCCTTCACCAGCCAGTCGAACTTTTGACTGAACCTTTTGGATAAAGGCTTAAAGCCAAAACATGAAGGAGTGTTTTCAAAGGTTACCATGACCAAGCCATATCAATAAAGGCTTTTTAACTTTTGAAAACGAGAGTGTCTTAGATTTCTCCCTTGATTTGTTGCTTGAATGTTCCTGCTGTGATGTGCCAAGGGCTTTTAAGAAAATGAAGTCTCTATCGGTTTTCCTGAAAAAAGAAAAAAAACCCTCATGTGGCTCTGACCCTAATCAATGCCAGTTCAGTGTGTGAGAATGTTCTGGTACATTCTTTGATCTGACACAGGCACCCAAGGTGGTAACATGCATCAAAGCACAGAAAACAGAGGGCCCTTGAATCACTCTGAAGGGGCTTATTCCCTGAGAGTGACTGCCTCACTTAACATTATCCTGCTTGTTTTATGGCTACTTGTATTTATCATCAAAATACACTTTTATCAGAACATATTGGAAAGCAGTTGTGTTACAGTCTAGATAGTGCATAACTACAAGCAGAAGCCAAACCATATACACATAACATTTCCATTTTTCAGAGACATGTCTTCGCATTCCTCCTCAAGTAAAGTTTCTCCCTCAAGTAACACATCAGTGCAGATAAGTGTCTTCAACTGTAAAGATAAACACCACTTACACATCTCCTGAGCGTGTGTGTGGACAGCTAACTTGGCTTTAATATCATTTGAGAATGATTGCCTTTCCAAACCCATCATTCAGTTCCCTCTTCAGTGGGCCATTTTCTCCCTCTATACATAAAGCAGTGCAGGGAACTAGCTAGGACAGATCAAGACATTATTTTTATGCAGTGTTGACCAAGGTCCTAGGCTTTATCTAGATAGGGACTAGACTGTTTCACTTCAAGTCCACTTTTCTTTTTGTTTATTGAAAAAACAGATAGTTAACATATATTATGACAATGAATTCATGTAAATCGTTTAATTGATATAGCACTACTCATCAAAATAGCTTTTCCGCTAAAATATTCATTGCACAATCTTGTGATTGTATTATGTGTTTGCACCCTTGAGATATAAACAACATGGGTACAGAATACACACACACACACACACACACACACACACACGTCAGCACCAGTCTAGGACTCCCAGCCACCAATGCTGCAGAAATCAGAGTCTCTCACAGCAACTCTGCATATGAATCCGTAAATCAGGACACTAGAAACTCAGCTCTTGTCACGGCACAGTATCCACAGGGTCTTTAAACACAGAGTGAGGTGCACAGGAGAACACTAAGGCCTGGCCTCACATCAACTGCAGACTGGTGGCCATTAGACCGTAATGGAGGTGTGCAATTTCCCACAGGTAGGTAAGGGATGTAAGTGATACTAAATTGTGGATTTAGCCCGCCGGGGATTAAATCAAATTGAAATGAGATCTCCGCACAGGCTTGCAAGTCTCTCGTCTCTAATGCAGAGGCTGAGATGGAGACTGAGACAGAGATGGAGAGGCTTTGCTGGCTGTGTTTCAGTGTAATAGCCACAAGAGAAGAGATACACTCACTTTGGCCCACAGGAGAAGAGATACACTCACTCTGCCCCACAGACATGCCTATACTTCTGGCTGCCACCGCTAGTGTCTATGCATGATAGCCTGCAGAACCTCAGCACTGCGCTAAAGCTAGACTTCTCTGTAAAGACACTTTGTTCATTCCGAGCCTACTTTCACAGGCATCAGTACCCCTAAGTGATCTCAGTCTTCTCAGATCCACTTTATAACTATTTTGCAACGTGTCTTTGTTTCAGTCGCTAAATTGAGACGGATTATTCTGGCGTTTCAGTTCCACAATGGCCACTGCCAGCATCAGTGCTCAAGAGAAAACATCATCCTTTATTTTGGACTGGGAGTGTTACTTCTGGGCACCTGCCAAAGTCACTCTTTGCAAACTCTCCATCAAACCCACTGAGGCTTTCTGTGCAGGTGTCAGCGCTCACGTCAGGTGAAACATACCTGCTTGTGCTGCACTAATATACAGTATACCGGGCTAAAACGCCTGTAGGTTTTCAAATGTTGGTAATATATTCACACCTGTAATTAAATCAGTCTTTATAATCAATTAACTGGCAAATAATCATCGAAAAAACTCTACCAGCCTCAATGAGACAGTGAGATGAAAAGTGTTTGCATAGCGTGTGTGAAAATAGAAATACGGTATGTGGAATATTGTTTGCTACCCTTGAAATGCAGCCTCTCTTGACTGACCCTCCTCAAACTGTTCTCCAGCTCCATGGCCACAAAGGACCCTTTAGCCAAAGACCAAACACATCAGCGACTACAAAAGAAACCTCCATTTTTGTTTTTGTTTAGAGTGCGGTCTGACCAGTCCTCTCACTTATTGTTTAAGTCTCCCCATAACCAAGGTCAAATGCTATAATATATTAGGTGGGGAAGGCTTTCTTACTGTAAGTGCACACAGAAAATTGCTGATATTGAAACAGTGTTTCTTTTAAATATTTCATCATGTATACTATTATTAAGGGTATTTTTTACCGTTTGTAGTTACTGTGAAACTATAGCAACATTTGAAATTGCCACTACAATTATAATTACACGACTTCCTTTGGCTTACCAAGAATGTAAAGGATAATACTCCAAATACACAGCCTTCTTGTGGTTTTCTGATGGCAACGTCTATGTAAGTGTGTGTGTGTGTGTGTGTGTGTGAGTGAGTGTCAGTGAGTTTGTGTGTGTGTGTGTGTGTGTGTGTGTGTGTGTGTGTGTGTGTGTGTGTGTGTGTGTGTGTGTGTGTGTGTGTGTGCAAGAGTGTAGGTGTGCTGGAGTGTGTGTGTGTGTTGGTGTGTGTGTGTGTGTGTGTGTGTGTGTGTGTGTGTGTGTGTGTGTGTGTAAATGGTTTCACAAATAATGTAAGACCTAATAATGAACAGCACAGGATTAAATGCAGGCGAAATATGAAATATTTCTACTTATACTGGCGGCCTGGCAAAGGTAGCTCCGCTCCCCCACTGTTCAAGCAGCACCTTTCCTCAGGATTACCAGAGCCAGCAGCTCTTTATTCAAATGCAAAAGTTTGATTGATTTGGTATCTTTGCCTGTTATGTTCCACTATTCATGCCGACCAGTGTTATTAGCTAGCATAAAAAGGAAGGACAAGAAAGTTAAAACTCCATGTTGACTTATTGCCCAATCTCGTTACATCCACTTCACTTCGCCACGAGAAGAAGAAAAAAAATTAAAAAGCTGAGAGGATGTGAATGTGATATTGGTGTGATGAGATCTGAGAAGGAGCCGGAGCCATCGGCGGGGGAAATGACAGCCATTCATCTGCCGGGGGTCCTGCAGTGCCGATTACTGGGAGAAGTGAATCCATAATTCATAATCATTAGTTCCCAATCAAATTCAGACTTTCACCTCTCGCGTGCATAACCATGGGGCAGTACCAGCGTATGAGTGCTTCTGTCATTAATGTGTCCGCTACAGTTTAGCTTTCTCTTCCCTGACTGGCTTTGCCTGGAGTTAAACATTATGGATGGGACCCGACTTCAACCCCTCAACCTGTCATGGCTTCTCGTGGTGGTATGGGGTCGCTAGGGATTTTATCTGTGTCATCTAATTTGAATAACGTTTTTAGTTAATTATTTCCATGTCTTTGGTTTCTGCCTCGGCCATTATGCGGCTCCCGAGGAAATTGGCAGCTTATGACATGCCTGTCAAGTACGATTTCCCTGAATGACGTGTGGTGAGTCTTCCCTGTGTGTGTGTGTGTGTGTGTGTGTGTGTGTGCGTGTGTGTGTGTGTGTGTGCGTGTGCGTGTCTGTGTGTGTGCGTGTGTGTGTCTGTGGGTGTGTGTGTGTGTGTGTCTGTGGGTGTGTGTGTACGTATGTGTGCATGTTCGTGTGTGTGTGTGTGTGTGTGTGTGTATGTGTGTGTGTGTGTGTGTATGTGTGTGTATGTCTGTGTGAGTGTGTGTAGGTGTGTATAGGTGTGTGTGTGTGGGCATGTGTGATATGGTGGAAGAGAGAAACACACAGTGAGCAGAAGAGACTGTATGTGTAAGTAAATGTGCATAAAAAGGTGAAACGTGATTTGAAAGAAAACAGCCTCCACTTTCTTTCAGGCCTCTGTCACATCTGCTTTTCTATTTATTAACACAGAGTAGTGTAATATAGTTTGTAAGTACACAATACAGGTCTATAGTTCAGGAGAAACTGCTTTCATAAGTTAGACTAACATTACAATGTGTGTTTACATCTTTGTCAGAGTCTGTGTGCTTGACTGCAAAGAAGGTGTAAGCACCTATTGGAAAAAAAACAGGTAAAATGTGTTGCACCTTTAAATTAAATGTAGTCGAATTTAATCTTGTGGGGTTTGTGTTATACTGCATACTGAGATCCTTTCCTGAGTATCAGAAACACATCAGAGTTACCACTACATTAAATAACCATCCTTGATTCAATCATTGCCCCCCCGGACATACACACACACACACATACACACACACACACACACACAAAACACCAAATTGATTCCCTTCTCACCAAATCAGTCTTTGTGATCTGCACAGCATGTTCTCTGTGGTGCATTAAACACATTGGATGCTGGTTTATGGGCGATGTGACAACTTTGCCTCATTAAATCCATAAAATGGGTGAAGTGTTTGATTCTACCACCAAATCAGGTGGTGTTTAGTGTCTGCTGACAATATGCACTGCAGATTACTCCTAAAGTTGTGATTGTGATTATGCTAAGCTAATTAGATATGTTACAGGAAGCATATGCACAACGATAATCATTCACAGAAACTTACAAGGCTCCCCTCAGCTCCAAATTGAATGAGTGGTTTGAAGAAGAAAAAAATAAGCTTTCACTTTCAACTTTGTGTGTACGTTGTCATCGTCTGATTCCTGTGATTGTCTTCAAACTCTTAAGATAAAAAATGCTTCCACTTCTTTGTTTTTTTCTGGGCTGAATCAAGATAAGACGTCTCCATTCCATTAAGAATTAGCTTCTTTGAAGAACATAATGATTTCTGCTGTTAGATGTCCAGCTCTGTGAAACTGCGCCCATGAGTGTCTGAAGACAGACGGGACATGTGCGTTTGGGCCGGTTAATGCTCGCTGGCACACTCACACAATGGGCTGCAGAGATTGCTCCAGTCAATGCTGTAGTTATAGTAGATGGCGTGATATAATTCCCGTTTTTATGCATGGTAGTGCATAGTACCCTGGGGATTTTCCCTGGCTGCCGTCGTGTCCCCATAAATGGACAAGAGTGTCCTAAAAGGACTGGCTTTATCTGCCTCCCCTGTTTCAGCACACAGACACACACACACACACACACACACACACACACACACACACACACCTACACACACACAGCAAGGGAGGTGTTCAGAGAGAAGAGTACAGTCAGATTTTTTATTTTTTTTGCTTTACCTGATAATGGCATTCATTACCGACTGCGAACAGGAGTTGGTGTTGTTCGGGCACTGTAAATGCAACGACTGCAAATCAGTTTCTTTTTTTTCCTCCAGCAAATCAACCTAGTTCAGATTAAATCAGCCTCTTATGAGCACTTTAATTTACAACTAAAATAAGGCCTACAGTACCTCGCCAGCATGCTGCCATAAACACAATTTAATTACACCCGGGCTGCTGTGTAGTGAACCGTCTCGCATCGTTTTTCTCCCTCTCTTTGTGTGCCTTTCACACACCTTTCCATTACTCTCTCTTTCTCTCAACCCACTTTCAGTTGCTCTTTTATTTTGTTCTTTCCAATCCCTCTACATCTCAGTGGTACGGTGGCCTGGAGGCGCCACTAAAGTGCAAAAGCCAAAACATGAATGTGAATACCACATCAGTAACGTGACAGCCGCAGGAAGTCACAATGCAGAAAGCCACAACACACAGGCCAAAGCCACAGTGGAAATGGGAACGCCACAACACAGACACACCAGTCCACAACATAAATGCAAAAGCCAGAACATGAATGCAAACTAAATCAGAAGTGAGTGGTGGTTTGTGGTGGTGGGGTATTATTGCATAAAGGTGGACTACTTTGTCTAACACGTGAAACCCCTGTTGTTGTGTATTGTCATATTGTGTTGTCTGTATTGTCATATTGTGTTGTTCCGGGTTTTCATATTTTGTTGTCTGTATTGCCATATTATTGTATTCTGCCTGCCATGTATCCTAATTCAGTTACTGCACAAAGTTTCACTTACTTAAACATTCGTGTTGTGGCTTCTTTTGCATTTGTGTTGTGGCTTTCGCATTTGCATTTGTGTTGTGGCTTTTGCA
Organism: Setipinna tenuifilis; assembly: GCA_030347295.1. Classification (NCBI taxonomy): domain Eukaryota; kingdom Metazoa; phylum Chordata; class Actinopteri; order Clupeiformes; family Engraulidae; genus Setipinna; species Setipinna tenuifilis. Next base: position 2,106,214 of record CM059273.1, on the reverse strand, counting down.
TTTTTGTGGCTCCTCTGGGCCACCGTACACTATACTCTGTGAAATGGGGCTTGGTGCTTGGTGCTGTGCCATACACAAATCCAGACCTCAATATCCTGGGGAAAATGTACAGTTCACAACCACAATATAATCACAACCACTTAATTATATGTAATGTCAAGAAATTAGCATATACTGTCTAAATAGTTGTCCACAACTGAAATTAACAGAAAACACACCATACCCTTATTGTCATCAAAGTCTCCCATCTGCACCATTGCTAATCACCTGCATCTACAGTATGCATACCTGATGGCTGGCCCTTATACAGTCAACCTTATTTCAGACTGCAGCTTCCTTACCTGTACCAGTACTTGTTTACCTGGTCTGACCCAGTGGTATCCTGGTCTGTCTTACAGGTAGATTAATACACTTTCTCCAGCGCAGTACCCTTTCCTCCCCCACATTTCTCCAGCAAATTTCCTCTGGTCAGCTCTGGCCATTCCCCTGCCCATTCTTGCACCTGTTCAGCAGTAATGCTGTTTCACTGCTGTCTACCGCCTGCCATGTGAGCTGTCCCGTTCTGACCAGAGCCCGAGTTGATGTTTGACTGCCTGACCCCCCGAGCTACGTCTGAATTTCTGAACTGCCTTTTTTGTAATCAATGTGCCAATCTCCTGTGCTTGTCAAGTTGAGTTGAGTTGAGTCCTTGTTTCACCTCTGCCGAATCCACTCTGAGTCAACAACACAAACACAACATATAACACAACTGCATAGACCATAAAGCGGCATCATAAAGTATAAAAGGAAGATCAGTCAACAGCATTACAATGTGTTTGCAACTGGTGAGAAATAAAGTTGATAGTATAGCAGCCCCCTGAGGTATGACATAGCCTATGGTCCTGTTAAGCTATCTAACAGACTGCAAAAAGAGGGAAAAGCTGCCCATGTGTATTGCATAGTTGCATTGAAGATCTGTAGAAGATGCCAGGGGGGCAGAGCTAAAAAATATGGTGTAATAATGATTTTTAATTCTTTATTGCCTGGCTGTTGAAGAATGCAAGTTCAAGAGACATAGAAACGAGAGCCCCTGTGAGTTTTGTCTGTTGTCCCCACAGTGCAGCCAGACAGACTCAGAGAGGAGTACGATTTAAGCGATTTAATAGAACAGAATTTAACAATAGTTCAGCAGGAAAGATATTCTTTGGCATAGGTCCAGTCATCAGCCCGGGACTTGCATCGATGGATCTGGTAGATACTGCTATTGCCGTATAGCAGGGACCAGAATCACCCCCAGGCAGATAGGTAGACTAGGGACCAAACTGGTGGTGATGGTGGGGATGGAGGAGACTTCGGTTACGTCGGCACCTGAAGCAGCGGAAAAGGTGAGTTAGACAAGTTACTGTATAGCGGGTGGCGGCCGCTGATTGGCTGAAGGCAATATGCGCTTCCATGATATTCCGAGTCTTCCTGGCAGAACTTGCGCAGGCTTACAGTTCACCACAGGCTGTTTCTGTCCTGTTCTGTGGTTGCTCCGGAGCAGACAGTGATGGATATGCACAGGACGGATTTAATGACCTGTGGTGTTGAGCTGGATCAGCTGCCCATGTGGTACACCGTTCTTCCTCAGTAACCCAAGAAAGCACATCCTCTGCTGAGCCTCGCTGAGGACAGAGCTTGTGTTAGGCTCCCTCTTCATGTCTTTATAAATGGTAGTTTCAGGAAACCTGAAGGTCTCTGAGGTTTGTACAGTGCTGTTGGATATTGAAGGGGAACAGCAGGGGAAGGGGAACAGCACCTAAGGGAGTCACCCAAAGTTCACTGACTCATGTCTCCTTTTCTGTCCATGTTCTTCCTTAACTTATTCTGACTGCAGCAGAGAAATGACTATTCAATCCAACCCATTGTTCAGTCTGTTTATTTAAAATCTGAATTTGATTTGCTCATCACCATGATGTAGCAGACAATCAGGACTGCATTTTTCATTTGCTGATACAAGTGTAGTTATGATAAAGGCTGCAAACAGAGCTGATACTGAAGAAGAAGCATCACAAAGAATGAAGCATTTGATACCCTACTCCTGTCCTCCTACCTTCTCTGCTGCTTTGAAAAGTTTCACTGTTAAAATTCAGTCAGTTTGAAATATGTGGTCAGTGTTAGACACACTCGATATGTGATCCAATCTGGCGAAATGAGTCTGAAGGCCAGTTTTGGTAGAAAATCGTATAAATATCCAATTTTATTTTCTGTTCTTTTATGAAACCAAAGGTGTAAAAAAATCAATAACCCCACTTTTCATGCTCTATGTTAAGGTTAAAAAGTGCCTATCTGAAGTTTAATTGCACCATTGAAATATTATCAAAATGTCCAAACTAAATGTGATTTTCTCAGGTTTTGAATTGTACAAAGATGGTGGGATATCATATTTTAAAATGACTATTCAAGTTCAAGTTCACTTGAAATGACCATTGTTAAAGGTGTGTCTCTGACCAAGACATTTAAAGTGTATGGTGCTGCCATGTCATGTCAAATCTCAGTTTTAATTTTGGGTAACTCATTTTTACAGATCTGGTCCCTTAATGTTGAATAGTGTAATTCCTTATATCTGATCTCTTCATATACCATCTGCTATGAAACAGTAGTCTTTAAAAAATATACTATGCTTATCTCAAAAACAACAATTTACATTTTTAGACCATGTTGTCATTTCCTGTGGGCAAAATAAAACATTCAGTCGGACGAGTGGTTTGTGAGATGAATATGGAGAAGATGCACTAGATGTTTGGAATCTCCTAACCCGTGATGTTTAATATTCATGGGTTCATGTTAGCAGCACTCGCTGGATGCTGGTTGCTATGTGCTGATACTCACCCTCGCTGGCATGAATTGCATTTGAAACGTTCCCCTCACCAGCTGGGCCATTACCCTGCGTGTCAATCTCCAGTCCGAGCTACTTTTGTAGTCCGGGCGAAATCTCCCTATTCCCCTATGGATGTTTCCATGGTGCACACACACACCCGCGGGCCCCGTCAACATTACCCCTCTGTTTAACCTGCCACTCTGACTCACACACACACACACACACACACACACACACACACACACACACACACACACATGCCATGAATTATTTACAGCCCCAAATGAATCTGTATCTGTGGAGCCTTTCCAAAGCAGCGCTTTGCTTTATGGTGCTCCTCATGCATTATTCACCACCGCCTGACGTCAACCCAACCCCGCTCTGCTCTGCTCTGCTCTGCTCTGAGTGACACAAACAGTAACCAAAAAATAAAAAATGAATTGCTATTCCAAAAGTAGATTCAAATGTGAGGAAGCTTATTCAAAACCTTATTAGTAAGTGATGGGCAACTTATTTCGATTTTGATTAATGTGATGACACCCTCTGACTCGAAAAATCACACAGTACATTAGTAGCCAAGTGCACAGAGGTCAATCTCCTCCAGTAGTAGTCATTAGTGGTCGTATCAGCAATGCCTAAAACCAGTGGCGGTTCTATCGGCGGTTCAGCGATATGATACACAGATTTTTTTTTTCCCGAAGCGCTCATGGCACCCCCTACAAAATGGCACCCCGGCCGGCTGCCCTGTTCGCCCGTGCCTAAAACCGCTACTGAAGCCCTAAAACTAAAGCGGAAGCCTGTTATTTTCCTTTGGTCAGTATGTGTCAAAATGGCACCCCTGGCGGCTGCCCTATTCGCCCCTGCCTAAAACCGCTACTGAAGCCCTGAAACTAAAGCGGAAGCCTGTTCTTTTCCTTTGGTCAGTATATTTGCCAGAGCACAGTTTCACATGGCTGTGCACTGGAGTGCTGATGGGTTCATGGCCCTCTATTCCAGTGTTGTTGTTTTGGTGTCATCCACC